>JAPYZE010003040.1:0-17262 GCA_030522805.1 Leptomastidea abnormis | reverse complement strand
CGTGTGTCATCTGCAGTATTGCCATCATACAATTTGTATGTGGTACTGTTTTATTCACTTGTGCATGTATTTTTAGCGCCCGCCCCCGACCAGTAAGACTTCGGCTGCGCCTCGGTCTTACAAAAGTCGGGCGGGCGCTAACAACACATGCAAAGAATCTGCATGTATAATCGTAAGACGCCGCGAAGAGCAGATGCCAGACGCAAAATCCGTGCTGCTGCTGGTGCCTGGCTGGCGGCGGCAGCGCTGCTGACGCTTGAGTCGAATATATAGATATAGCCCGTACTATAGTCATAAAATCATTTATTGTAACAATTAACAATAAATATCGGGCGTATTTTTGGTGTTGGGGGAAGAAAAAAAGTATACGACACTTGGCCAGCAAGATCGAGGCCCCGACCTGCGTTTATGACGGCCTCGGCTTCGCCTCGGCCGTTTATAACCCGCAGGCTGGGAACTCGAACTTTCTGGCCGCGTGTCGTAATATACTATATTTGAAGAAATAGATTTAAGAAAGAATATATTAAGTTAATAAAATGTAAACTGGTTACTAAAATGTATTAGCCGGGATATCCACATGAATAAGAATGAAATATAAATACATAATCATTTTTTACATAAGTTGTTTAACTCATTATATTTGTATAGAAGAAAACGATGCTTTGCGATTAATTTTTTTATCAATATTTAATTTTAAATTTAATGATCGAAGTTACAGACAAATATATTTATTTTTAAATAGAAAAACGTGTCAGGTATGTTAAAATACAATATCATAAACTTTTTTATTTAGTGCAGAATCACAATAATTATTGTGATTAATTATACATTGTAAAGCTGAAAGATATATTTATTAATTTGTTTCAAACTACTCTTTAATAAATGTTGGTTTTTTTCTAGCATCACACACACGTCTGCGATTTTCTACATATTGCTTATATGTATAACTATAAAGTTTATCAAAATGATGCAGCTTAAAAAGTGTAATTTATTAAACATGTTTTTATGTATATTCAATTTTAATGGTTTCTATTATCATAATTATTTTGGATCTTTTATAAATGATCTTGTTATTAATCAATAATTTTATTCTATTTTTACCCAAGATTACAAATTTTTTACATGTATACAATCAAAAGTCTTTTCATTAAAATCTATGTTGCAATAGTTGTAATATTAATACAAAGTAGCTTCTTCCTTTATAATATTAATGGTTTTATAAAATTCTTGAAATTTTAGAAGCAACCTAATTGTTTAGATAAAGTCCAATCAGAAATATCTAGTGTTCCTGTACTATTCGATGGTGTCTCCATGGAATATATTCTTGCTAGACCATCGTGGTTATTACTGTAAATGAAAAATGAATGATAGTACCTCAATTGTCTGTTACCATCTAATTGATCATGCATACTCTGGAATACACATAATCTTTTCTCAATTTTGAATGTGTAATAATTTTACAAATTATATTATTGAACCCTAATATTCAATTATTATAAACAATTACATATTTAGACATTTATACATACAATGTATTACTTAAAATTCACTTTCGCTACTCTCCTCTTCATTGTATAATTCTTCATCGGTGTAATTTTCTTCATCAGGATTACTCAATGTCCTTTCATCAATTTTGTTATTATATGATTGGCATTTTTCTATAAAGTCATCATCAATTCCACACGTTTGACATTCCATTTCAATAATTTCTTCATCTACACTTGTATCACCACTTGTATTAACATACATAAAATGATTAAATCATTCAAACATTTCTTGTGTAGGTTCAAAATTTATCATACCACCAGCATTTTTCACATGTTGAGCTGATAATAAGACATCTCGAATTGTATACAGTTTCATTGAAGCCCTTATATCTGATTTTACTAGTTTGTACCAGCTCCAAATTCGCTCTGGTGAAGCATTAGAATTTGGAATAACAAAAGCAGTAAAAGCCATATAGCACAAATTTGAAAATGGGCGATTGCCACTATTGTCAACGTGTTTGTAAAGATTTGACCAGAAAACTACAGAATTGCTCAGAGAATCAATGACGACCAAAGGGAAATCATTCTTTACACTGAGTAAAAGTTCCCATTCTTGATCTACATCTTTAACATCAACATTTTCTGGCTTTAATTTTGGATACAATTGGAAAGAGTAATTTAAACTCCTTAACTCATTGTGAAAATTTGTACTTAACGCATTTTCAGGATCCAAAAATCTAAAAAATGCCATGCCAGAATCATTCAATTCAAACCTTTCTGTAATTTGACATGCGGCTTCCATTAAATATAATTTAAAATATTTTTTCATTTCTAGGTTGGTTGCTTTATCTTCAAAATTATCCAAAGCATCATCTGTACTTTTGTCAAAACTTATGTCAGTGATAGGCAACATTTTATTTTCATTTGATGGATTGATATTTTGAACATTAAAACCAAAACCTTGTACATGATCTGGAATCATATACATTCTGACAAAAAAGAAACAGTTAGCATACGTCATCATAACTTCTTCAAATAGAAGATTCTCCTTTTTGGTAAGTAAGATTATATAATGTAAATCTTTCCTAACAATAGTTTAAAAAAATATTATACACTAATGTAACAGGGTCAGAATAGTACTCGTACAACTGTGCTGGGCTATTTTCTGCCGCACTTGCTGAAGTTCTGGGCTTACGTTCTTTTTCAATTTCAAAAAACTTCTGTAAAATTGGCCATCGTTTTAAATTTCTGGTTGTACAAGCATGCATACTCAGCCACTGAGTATCAACTAGTCTTAAAATACTAAGAACTTTGAGTTTCGACAATGTTTGGAGAGTGTTAAAGACATTTTTTCTTTTAGGGCTACATTGAATATAATTATAAGTGTTACGTACAAGTTTCTCACATTCGCTTGGCAATACTTTAGCAGCATCTCGTGCAGCTAAATGTTCTAGATGACATTTACATTTTATAATTATTATTTCAGGTATATTTTCCCTTAATTGGCTTGACACAGAATTATGGACCCCTGTCATCAAGTTACACGTATCTGATGAGAAAGCCACTATGTTGGAAATCGGAATATTTTTCTCTTCAAAACTGGATGTTACAAGATAATAAATCCTTTTTGCATCTGCTTGGATGTCAATTTTTCCTTGGACATAGACGACTATAATGTCTTACAGTATTACCACACATTTCCTATTATCGTGATCAAAATACTGCACAACAATGTTCAAGGAATGCTCACTTGATTGATCGATGAGTTCATTAATTTGAATGGAAAACAATGTGTTTCTTAAAATATTTTCAAGTCTTTGTTTTTCCACAGGAGCAATCACATTGGTGCAGGTTTTAGTTGCCTTGTCATTGGATATTCTTATTTTACAAATATTTTCATGATCAGGCACAAGCAGTTTTTAAAATGATATAAAATCATTTACAAATAAAAAAGATACATTTTTTTCTACGATTAGAGACACAGTTTTTATTTCTAATCGTGCAACTTCACAATTAAAGTTTGGATTTAATGGTAAAAATACATTTTCTGGATCACCTGCTGCTAAAATTGTAAGCCTATGATGTTTGTAGCTGTTCAAGTGCTGTTTCAGTGATCCAGTTGTCGCTACAATTGAATTTTTACATATTTTGCACATGGCACTTTCATCGTCATTTGGAACTGGTCCAACCGAGGGGCTACGCACTCGAAAATCACTTAAAGATTTTTGTGACTTTTTTGTGACTTTTTTGTGACTTTTTGTGACTTTTTTGTGACTTCTCTTACTTTTTAAAGATTTTTTATGATTTTGTAAAAAGGCCTTTTAAAAATAAAAAAATTAAATGAAAATTTATTTATTTCCTAATTTGTTTTATTTTATGCTGGTTCACTTGAAGTTGCATGAGTTTTAGCATGACGATGAAAATTTGAAATACACCATTTTACTGTAAACTGTGTTGGTTTACGTTTACACTATAATTAATTATAATTATTACATCGCAGATTGGACAAGTTATTGAAGCTGTTAAAGTTTCTTCTCGTTTAGAAATTTTAATTGATCCTAGTGACATTCTTGTTTTTACAAATTCTGGCATCGTCCTGCAATTCAATATCATATTGTTAATTTTTTCTTCGTGATCTTTGTAATTTATTATTAAATCTTCGATTAAATCTTATGTTCTTTATAATCAAAACAGAGTTTTAGAAGGTTCTTGTCGGGCTGATTAGTTAAAAAAATTTTTATGCGATAGAAATCTTCCTTTTACAACTGGTTAAGTGAAGATGCCACGCGATTAAGCAGTCGTGTTCAATATGATTCGAATACAAATCAACTTATTGGTTTAGTACTACCTATAGATAAAAAGTCTATGCCTATTGCGTATAATTTTTTAGTTACATCAAGTGAAGTAATAAGAAATCATTTTGAAAAAAATAAAATATCAAACAAACTTTATACCTACATTGCACAACCACTTGCCAAAGATGCACCTTATTTCTGTTTAAGTATTTTTGGTAGATGTAATGAATTCAAAACTATAAATGTAATTCAAAGGTGGTCTTTCATTAAAGAGTGTTTGTCACTGCAAGATATAAAAGTAGCTGGTTATTCTAGTGATGGTGATCCTCGACTTTTAAAAGCAATGCAACATCACAGTCAAATTGGGCTTGAAAATCATAATAATTTTTTTATAAATAAAGGACTATAAAAGAATATCACGCTTTATTTTTAAATGACGAAATTTGTATCCAAAACACAGTTCATATTGGAACTAAATTTAGAAATTGATTATTAAAATCATGTATAATATTACCTATAAGTGATTTTATAGCTTCTAGCTCTCATTTACAGTTTTTAATTGAAAACGTGTCTAAAGATAAACACTATCTTCTTCAATAAGACATTTCAGAGAAAGGTAAAATGAATTTTGATTCTGTCAAAAGACTATGTGATCCAAAAGTTAGAGATTTATTAAATGATCAAATTGCATCTTCTGATGTTATGCAAGAGTATTTAAAATTGATGTGTTACATAACCCACTCGTTTCTTTCAATAAAATCAACGGTATGTCAAAGAATATATTGTTCCTGGTATGTAACATTTTTTTAAGAATGTGGCGAACTTTTTTTGAGAATGAAAATTATTCCGTTGATAAGTATTTTATTTCAGCAAATAATTACATTTGCATAGAGATTAATACTCATGGTTTATTAAACGTAGTGATGCAATGTCTCAAAGCAGGCTCGTATAAATTTTTTTTCCATGGATGTTCAGCAGTCAGCCTTGTGAAAATTTTTATAAAACTTACGTTCTACAAGCACAACATTTTCAACTGTCGTTAACTGTACTTTACTTAAAGCTTAGTACAAATTAAGCAGAATACAGTTGTTAGGTGATATTTCTGTCTATAACTTTAAAAATTTAGACGAAAATATAATTTTTCCAAGAAAAACTTTATTAAATGCATCATTTAAAACTCAAACGCAAGAACTGACTTTTCTTTTTTGGACATTGTATTTAACGATTCCCAATTGAATATAACTACAATTAAACTTATTTTAGACAAAGCAAAAACAGATGCTTGGAACATGTGTAAAAATTATTATTTTAAAAAAAGTTACATTACATTCAAAAATGTGTGTGTGTGTGTGTGTGTGTGTGTGTGTGTGTGTGCGTGCGTGCGTGCGTGTGTGTGTGTGTGTGTGTGTATATGGCTTATGTCGATTGATCTTGACCTTCATTAATCAAGAAAAAAAAATGAAACCATGTAGTCAAACCAAGACTACCTTTATGCGCAAGAATAAGACTTTATCTTTTTTAAAGAATATTTATTAAAATTCAAAATCAACGAGAAGTTACAATTTTAAAAAGGGGTTATTTTTCTTAGCTTATAGCTACAACGTCAAAACAAAGAGTAACGATGTCTTTCTTTTCCTGTTCGAAAATATCAAAAAATTGTCATGACAACGAAAAGAACATTCGAGTGATCACTTCAATCAACCTCCTTCATTCTCTTCGATTTCGATATCTCCTCTTTTTACTTCCTCTCTTTCTCTCTTTACATCTTTGTTCACCTCCTCTTTCACTCTCTTTAACTTATACACCTCCTTTCTCCTTTAAACCTTCTCTTTCTCTTATCTCCTTTTTCACCTCCTCTCTTTCTCTCATTTAAGAAAACAGGAAAAGAAAGACAGCCTTACCTATCGGGAACAAACCATATAAAGCGTAGCTGATGCGTTGTTAAATATAATAAAAATTCATTATCAAACAATCGTAAAAACAACAATCTCTTAATATTTCTCGCATGTCCCGCACGCCAAAATTTTATACAAACTTTATAACACTTATTTACTTTACTCTCAATCACTAACAGATTATAAAAATAAAAAAAAAACTTAAAAATTACGATTTAATTATCCTCAAAGAGCCGTTATTTTTGTTTCCTAATTTTTTTTTCTTTTTTGTCTTAAGGCCTACAGACCTCTGTTCGATAAAAAACAGTATTTCGTCACATTAAGAGATCACTTTATCGATGTTTAACGTTTAAGAGTCGTGGAATTCATTCTATCACGTTCACTTTGCCAACTATGGCTTACACCGTAGAAAAAATATATGCAGAATCCTAAAAATAAACGTAAAATATCAAATTTTAACACTTTTTTTAGATTTTTTTTTTATAATAAAAATGTGCCTCAATTAATAATTACTTACCTATGATCATCTAGACACCAAATTTAATCCACGTCTAAAGATTAAAAAAAAAAATTAAAATTAATTAAAGATGCTATTTTAAATTTTTGTCTATGCTTTTGTTTCAAATAAGAATCTGTATGCTACGATCATACATAATTAAAATAATTAAGTATTATAATATACAATATAATTATAATTAATGTAACCCATTTGATTAAAATATTTAAAAATCTATTCCATATCGTTATTTTTGATTTTTCATGTTTCGATTTTTTCGATATTCTATTATCGGTGAAAAAATGAAAATCTATCTTTTTGTGCGTTCATTTATTTTTTTTCACGTCAACCTGACGCTTTGAAAAACGCGCTTTAAAGACGCTTGTCTTTTCATTAAAAAAAAAAAAAAATAGTTTAAAATAATTATAATAAAATATTTATATAATTATTAGAAAAAAAAATTAAATATAAAAAAAGAAAAAAGGACCAAAAAAAGGCTCCAGGCTCCAAAAATATCGAAGAAAAAGACAGGAGGTGAAAGGCAGGAGGTTAAATAAGGTACAAATTAAAATATATTAATTATTTTATTTATTATTTAAATAATTTATTTATTTTATTTATTTTTTATTTTATGTTTTTTTGAAAACAATATTTTTGAACGAAAGGATATTCGCGCACGCATAATTTCCCCCCCCCCCCCAAAAAAATATGTATATATATATATATAATATAGATACGTCCCTTTCCGCGTATGCGGAATTCGTTTAATTTCTCTGCGTTATAATCGTCGTCTCCTGGGCCCCTATTCTCAGGTTAAAACGCATCGGTTTTCTCGGTCGACAAGTTTGTCGGGGGTTTTGTCGGGAGTTTAATCCAGTTTTGTCGGACGACAAACGACGCATAAATGCGACCAATGTTTTCAGAATTAGAAGTAGGGGCGCTATATTTGAAAAAAATGTGTAATCGGAAATAATTGTATAATATTAGTTTCTAAAATTAGTTTTAACGAAATTATTGTTTTTTTTATTAATTATTTAATTAGATAAATTTTGTAAAATTAGTCATATTAATATGAATGTAAAAATATGTTCGTTATAAAAATAATAAAGTATCCAAACAAAAAAGTAATAAACATGCAGATAAATGATTGTGTATGAAGCATAATGAAAAAATTATAATTGTAGAAACACTTTATTCGTAATTAAGTACAAAAGTAGAATCTTCATGGCTAATAGACATTGTGAAATGCATGTTATTATAAACATAAAATCTATAGTAGGAATTGAATAGCAAAAATTACTTATAATTAGATTATTATATAAAATTTTTAATTAGTACATGAAATTGTGAAAGTTATTTATGAAGTAGACGGCTTATTAGTAACCCCCTTTATCAAGGTATTCCGCCTCATAGCCATCACTTGGCACATCATCGTTCGATGCTGATACATGCTTATCGATTAAATCTCCAATCCTACGAACATTGATATTCAGTTCTCGAAGGCCTTCCCTTAAAATGTTATTCTGATCTTGCTGTGCCTCTGTCATACTAGAGCATATTCGATCAAGGATTGAATTATGCTGTATCATTAACTGCAAACCATCTTGAGTAGCTGTAATGTATTAAAAATTATGTAATAATATTCATTCCAGGTCTAATAAAAAAGAATGTGAATATTGATAAACAAAAATAAATGGAAATATTTATACATATTAAAATAATGCTAAAAGAATCACATTGTTAAAATAAAATAAAAACAAGCATGTCTTAAAAATATACAAAGCACATACTCTTTTCCATTCAGCAACGGTTCTTGATCCAGTTCCCAAAGCATTTAAGTCAGATGATAATTCTTTCCACTTTTGATCTCCCTCATCAAGATCCTCGTACTTATCTTGTGCAATATCTTTATTGCGGGACATGAAATTGACCATCAAGTTAAGATGTGCTTTGGATGATCTAAAGTTTTTTCTGAAACATCAAAATAAATGTATTAAGATGATGAGTTTTAACAACTATTATTCTTATTATGATGTTTGACGGACTCGACGGCCCTTTGGCATAATTTTTTACAAATTATGATGACAAATTGAACAAATTGTTACAATATTATAATATTGAAACTTACGTTTTTTGCTCAGTCATTTTGATTGAATGTCAGTTTTTCTTCACAGATATAAAAGACGATAATTAATAACGGTTACAAAATAAGTATGTTATACAAGATCGCGCCTGTTCTAATGCAAGATAACAATGAGTAGAATTTCAACTGTTATTTGTAGATGCAAAATATATGGTTAGGTTAGGCTTACAACTTTTACGCGCGCAATCGGAACAACAAATGCTAGTGACAAACAATATATGTGTATATATTTGACTAATATATATGTATATAGTTCAACTCACTTATTATTTCCGTGAAAAAATTCGAATACTAGTTCCAAGAAAAAATTTATTTCTTTTGTCAGATTTTGAAAAAATTCAATGATACATTTGAAAAAAGTTCTTTAGTGTCTATATCAATATCAAAATCCTTATCAGTCTCGTCTGTTAATTTCCTATAAATTAAATGCGACATTATTGTAGCATCATTTTTAAAATCTTCAATTTAGTTAATAAAATAGATAGTTGTATATTTAAATTTTTTTTTTTTTTTGATTAACTTTATGTTAGAATAAATTTGAATAATATGTAACATGTATATAAGATTGTCTATGAAGTAATTTATAAAATATTAATTTTTTAAAAAACTTACCTCTACATTTGTATGCTCATTAAACAGACCAATTTCTGGAATAATAGTTGAACCTGTGCCATAATTGCCAAAAATAGCTGATATTCTTTCATCAAAGTCAGTCAAAGGAATTATTTTATCATTTCCTGTTTTCCTTAAGGACTTTAAGTAAGTTGCTTTATTTTCTTCAGCTGTCAGTCTTAATGTTTTCCAAAACTAAAACAGTAAAATGATAGTATTATTGTTTTTAATATTATTGTTTTTGAAATACATTAAAAGTAATCATTGATGTTATCATTGTATTTTTGTTACTTCTTCCCATTGTTCTTCCGTTTTCTGAACTTGTGGTTCACATTTATTTAAAGCTAATAAGTTGCATAACTCTAAAACAGGTAATTGTGTGTACTCCTGAAAAATGGGATATTATTACAAAAAAAGGATGACCAAAAAGTGAAGTCCGTTTATTCGTAATATGATTGGTTGATGTTCAAGATGTAACATGATTGGTTGAGTTTGATATAGCGAAATACCGCGTACGCGATTATATGTCCTCGGCCAGACATAAAATTTATCGCGTGCGCGATTATATGTCCTCGGCCAGATATAATATTTACCGCGTACGCGATTATGTATGTCCTCGGCCAGACAGAATATTCACCGCGTACGCAATGATAAATACTCTAGGCTAAATAGACAATTTTTTATTTATTTACAAAAAATTACGTCTGGCCTGTTCAGTTATTGACCGCTTGAATGGTTCTTTATATTTTTCATTTATTCATAAACAATTACTACCTGTTTATATTTTTCATTTATTTATTTATAACAAATCATGCCCTGTCTTTTCGGCTATTAACTGTTTGAATTGTGGGCTTTTTAATTATAACAATATAAGTCAAGCAATATAAGTCAATATAAGCCTATTTTGCTTATAGGTAGAAATCTATTTATTTATAACAATGTATGCCCTGCCTGCTTAGTTGTTGACTGCTTAGGGTATTGTTTATTTTATTCATTTATTTATAATAATATAAGCTCTGCCTAATTGAATACTGACTGCTTGGAAGATTGTTAATTTATTTTATTTATTTACAATATTTTACGCCTTGCCTGTTTGGTTATTGACCTCTTTGGGAATGATTTATTTAATTTATTCATTTATTTATTTATTTATAATAATATAAGCCCTGATGCCTTACTGATGACTGACAGCTTGGGAGATTGTTAATTCATTTTATTTATTTATAACAATATAAGCTCTGCCTTATTGGTTATTGGCTGCTTAGGTGATTGCGTTTATTTATCATTTCTATATTTATTTATAACAATTTATGCTCTGCCTTACGCGATCTTATGTTCTCGGCTAGACAGAATATTCACCGCGTACGCAATGAACTGTGTAGATGTATCCAACTTGAAAAAACAAAAACGAACTAAAAGGCAGAGTGCGCGGAGGTTAGCTGCTATGTAACATCTGACCAAAAATATTATGCATAGAAGCACTGCTTGTAATCGTTTTTTCGTTTTCATTTAGTATTTTTAAGTTCCTTTTTTATCCGCTATGTGGCGATATATACAATTTTCGTTTCTCGCTACACTTTTTTAAACTTTCTATTATATACAGAGTTCAACACTTCTTTTTAAAATTTGTATCTATTTGTCTACAATGTGTCGTATTGAATAAAATCGTCTATCATCCTACAAACGACTCTGGATGAAACGATCATAAAAATAACGACTATTAATATAAACGACTATAAAAAACACTGTAACGTAAAAGAATGACCAGCGAGGCAATCACTAACTTCTGGTTCTAGCAATATCATTAATTGACCTCTGGTAGACTCTGGTAAAATTCTTCTACCTCCACTGCATATTAAATTCGGACTTGGGACCGATGAAATAATTTGTTAAGGCTCTTGATAAAGAAGGAAGTTGCTTTAAATACTTGGAAAATGTCTTCAAGAATGACTTTGGCTAAATTAAAAGAAGGTATCTTTAACGGGCTTCAAATTCGTAAAATGTTTAGAGACGAAGAGTTTGTCAAAAGTATAAATGACACCGAGAAGGCAGCTTGGTTGAGCTTTGAAGATGCTGCAATGAAATTTTTATGAAATAATAAAAATGAAAACTATAAAAGCGTGGTCAACAATATTTTCGAAAACTTTAAAATCTTAGGTACTAAACTTAAAATTTCACGTCAAAGCTTTTCCACGAAATCTTGGAGATTTTTAGTAAAGAGCAGGGTGAAAGATTTCATCAAGATATGAAGGAATTTGAACGCAGGTGGCAAGGAAACTGGAGCGTGAATTTGATAGCGGATTATTGCTAGATGCTGAAAAAAGAAGATCAATCTAATGTGAAAAAACGGAGTAGAAATCCTCTACATCGATCATTCGATAACAAACATCTTCTCAAGCGTAAACCTATTTAGTTTATGTATGTGAAATTATTTCTTTTAAATTTTAAACTATTTTTATCAACTTAATTTCCGTACTATATTCTTCTTGCAACGAAATTTGGCTTGTGTTTACATTTTTCAAGCCTTGAACGCTGAAAAACGTCATTTTCAGACGGTTTTTGAAGTTTTCTCCAGAACCTTTAGCACAAACCCAATTTTTTATTGCAAATTTGAATTCAGCAGATCAAATTACATGAAAATACATGTTTGAAGTTGATCAAATCATAATATTCTTTTTAGAAACCTCTTATACAGAAAAATGTTATTTCCAGCAGTTTTTTGCGATTATCTTTAGAATCTTCAAGACAACCCCTTTTTTATTGCAGGATCGGATTCAGCGGGTCAAAATACATAGGAAAGAGTATGTTTCCCTCCCAGGTAAATATACTTTTTTTGTGGGCCTGTGTTATTATTCTAATATACGGAACGTTTGTTTATAAATAATATTAAAAATAAATTACAAAAAAAGAATAAAATTAGATAATTTTAATAAACAAAATTTAAATAGACCAGAAATTTATTTTACTTTCAAAATATAATTTTAAGATATAAAATATTTAAATTTTATAAGTGTTTCATACAAAATTTGTATCGTATTATTGTTTTCAAAATATTATTAGACTTGTACTTGGGCAAAAACGTTGATCTACTCATTTTAATTACTATTACTATTGAATTCTTGAAATTTATATCTTATTAACGTACTCCAGTTGAAATCTTTCTTCTCCATTCTTGTGTAAAACGAGTGGACTGAGGAAGAACATACTTTTCATAAATTTTTTTTCTTGTTATCGGGTAGATCATCAAATACCTTTTTTTTTCTGGACAATTTCAAACTATACTTGACATACTTTGCTCTGAGTTTTTGCCACCTCCATTTAAGCAAAACCGGTAAAGGTTTGAAAACTTATGCTGATGATGCGTCGATTCATGATTAACGTAAAAGTTATTTCGTCTAATAATCTTGTCTTTAATTTGCTCTTAGTTTTTGCCACCTCCATTTAAGCAAAACCGGTAAAGGTTTGAAAACTTATGCTGATGATGCGTCGATTCATGACTAACGTAAAAATTATTTCGCCCAATAATCTTGTCTTTAACTTTGTTTCGTAATCAGATTTTACTATGCCTTCGAACAAATTTTCAAATACCGTAGCTCCAAAAATATTCTTGGTATGTAAATCGATCGCTGGACAGCTAAAAAGTAAATTAGTATATCAAATGGTATTAGTGCAACTTTTTTTTATTTTGCTAAAAATTATTGCTACATGTACACAAATAAATACCATAACAATTCCTTCGTCCTGTCCTCGTCAAACTTTGCAGCGTGTATCATCAGGTCGAACGATGTCAGGCCAGTGGCATCGTAGATATACGGATCAACACCATGAGCCATCAAGAGTTGTACCAACAGAGCACTGCCGTATTTAACTGCAAAGTGAAGTGGAGTATTACCAGCGTCACGTTCGGCAAAGTAACCTATTGCGGCGTTAACGTTGACTCCTGTTTTTAACATTTTTTCGACAACGAGCACACAACACGTCTCTTAATTTTTCTCATTTTTTTTGTATTTCTTTTTTTTTTTTACTTGTTTACTAAGTTTTTTTTTTTATAATAGGGTATTTTTTTGAGATAAAAGAGATGTAAAATAAATGATAAAAATGCAGCATATTTTACATATAATATGTATAAATAATAAATATTTATTTATATACATAACATATAAGATAAATATCACGTAATACACAATTTAATAATGAAAATTTTCGTCTCTTTTTGGCTTTCTCTTTCTTTTTCCTTTCACAACTTGAGCCTCGATATTTTCTTCTTTCTTGTCTTCTTTTTTTTTCTTTTTAATGTTGACTTATTTTTGTTTTGTCTGTAGATTAAAGAAAAAGATACATTGGTTTTTTTATTCAGGGCATATAAAGTATGATTTTTTGCCCGAATACTCTCTCTAAATTTCTTTGAGTAAAAATTTCACACAAAACTAAAAGAGTGGCTCTGTTTTTTCTAATATTCGAGTGACTGTTCACTCGATTCAAGTGAATATGGGGTTTGCGATACATTGTAAGTTTTGAGGAATAGTATATTACAGACCTAGGCAGGGAAAGTAAAGAAAGTCCCAGATCACCAGAATATTATAACCCGAGGCGAAGCCGAGGGGCAGGAACCTGGTGATCGTGCGTATACGATTTTTTCGCTCGACGTCGCCGAAAAGCAACAACTTTGTTTCGCGCAGCGGCCGAAAAGTTGGCGCTTTTCGGCCGGAGGGCGGAAAAAGAATTATTTAAGTCACGTTTTTAATGGTCACAAAAAGGTAATGGAACCGTGTTTGTGGTAAAGTTACCTCTTCTTTCAAATATTATATAGTCGCCTTGACTTTACTATTTTCTCAAACCTTTAGTGCTATAGTGTTGCTAGATTATAGAGCTTTACTTTAGATTTAGAGGTGTTTTAACGTTGCAGATATATTATTATCCTATCGAAAAACTAAGGAAAAAATTTTATAAAAACTTAGAGCAGTTTTTAATATTTTTTCATCATTTTCATAAGTAAGCTTGTAAGCTGCAATGAAGGAAGACTAGGAATAATTAAAGGAAAAGTCTAAACTAGAATTTTTTAGAAAAAAATATAAATCGAGAAATTTTGGAAAGACAAGGTATAGTAATTATATTAGTCAATGTTATGAATTTCACCAAATAAATAATAAACAAAGTTATAGTATTACTGGCATTATTAAGTAAAAAGAAAAAAAGGATCAATTTTACCTGAACTGATTTATCAAAAAATATCTGGATTCTCAAGGATGAAAAAGCGCAATGAGACGAAAACTGACACTGCCACGCGACTCCTTCGACCTCGACTCGTCCTCTCTTTCATCCCTCAAACTTCTTATATTTCACGCGCACATCCACTTTCTCTCTCTCTCTCTCTCTCTCTCTCTTCCTCCCTTTTACACACAAACTGACGAAACTCCTGCAGCTGTCACCTTTCCACTCTCTCGCGCTTCCACATTTGATCGGTAGTGTTACTTGCGATTTTCATTTATTTCTATTTCTTTTTCTTTCTTTCCTCCCTTTATCTCTCTCTCTCTTTCTCTCTTTCTTACACACTCACACTATACATGTACTCAACTAAAACTCCTAGCCCTCTCTAACTTACCACACGCTTACAAGCCCTTAAAAATTAATGACCACAACAAAAAAACTAAACCTTAAAATCACTTAATCCCCTATTAAAAAATGCACAATTGCATGGGCACTGCCATGTTGGAATATCAAAAGTTTATCTTGATCTCGGAATGGATCTGGAATCAAATTGACGATTTTGCTACGATTGCAAGAAGCGCTGATCAAATTGCATGAAATGTAACAAAAGTTGAACACGAGTATTCAAATCATGTAAATACTTTTACCTTTGATATGCTCATATGCTTGCTTTTGATAGTTTTGAAAATTTATTGCTGATACATGCAAAAAAAATTCTATGCTTTTCAGATTAAAATTACTAGAATTATGAGGTCAATTCTCAGCGAATGCTGGGAAAATATCCGTGATGAAGAAGAAGAAGAACTAGAATTATGAAAGATGTAAACATGCTACCAAAGAAAGGTGAATCATAGTCAGGGAGCCAGGGTACTTCCCATGGCCTTTTCAATTCGGATGGATCCACCAAGGCTTATCTTACGTATTTTTACCTGCTGAACACGATAAACGATGGTGAAAAGTTATCCGAGTGGTCATTTTTTTGTTATAAACAAATTTTATAAACAATTTTCAAAAATTTAAATTTTTGTTTATAAATTTTTTTTTTTCCAATTCTTTGGCCAATTTTAAGCAAAAAATGTCTCTTGTGATTTTTTTGTAAAAGCCGTAGTTTTTCCGAAAATAATTCGTAAAGGTTAAAAAAACGCGTTTTTCGTCAACTTTGCGAATTTTTTACGCAAAAACAACGCGCCCAACAAAAAAATTACAGGAGACATTGTCTGTACTCTCAAAAATATCTTAAACCTTCAATTATATGTAAAAAAAAAATTTTTATATCTCTATACAAAAATTTTTTTGACTAATTTTAATTGGTTTTTTATATTTTTTGTTTAAAAAATTAAAAAAATAGTTTGTCAGCTTCGAAAGCCAAAAACAAGGCTTATTTTAGTAGTAAAAGGCAACTTTATATATATAAATATATATCATATCCTTCTTGATTTATAAATAGCTTGCGTATAATTAATTTTGAAAATAAAATCTAAGGCAAGTTTGAGGAACTAACAACTCGTGGTAACCGCGATATTATACACGTAGATAACATATTTTTTTATTGAACTACTTGTCTAAATTAATAGATAAATGAAATTTGTTGTTAAAATGTAAAGATAAGCCATGGTAATTTAATTTTTAGTAAAATTATAGAACGCCTCTTAAATCAAATTACTTAAGAATATTAATTTGGAAGTTCAAAATCCTTGTTAATGACATTCAATTAAGTTTAAAAATAAATTTTACAGGGGATATATTTATTAAATCAAAAGGCATATAAGTTTATTTTTTATACTTTTATTTATTATTAATCAATATTGCAATTACATCATTCACACAATCAATCACATTCTATATCATAATACTATTTATAGATACAATTTATGATAAGAGTTATTAAATGTATAAAATTATTTACAATTTAAACTCCTTAATATTAAACTTAAAAACATAAATCACTCCGTTCGTCCTTTCTCATTATTACTCGTGTTAAATAGTTTCATTTTCTTAACAATTACAAAACCTCTAATATCACGATAATTTTTATACATAATATTCAACTAAATTC
Organism: Leptomastidea abnormis; assembly: GCA_030522805.1. Lineage (NCBI taxonomy): Eukaryota > Metazoa > Arthropoda > Insecta > Hymenoptera > Encyrtidae > Leptomastidea > Leptomastidea abnormis. The sequence continues at coordinate 570 of JAPYZE010003040.1, read as the reverse complement.
GGGAGATTATAAATAAGAATCACATCAAAATTATTTTGTTAATGTTAATCTCAAATCGACGTAGGAACTTTCTGAATAAATAAGGCAATGCAAGATTCTTATCTACTTGGATAAATTGATATGTTAACATAAAACAGCAAAATTTTGACTTAACTTACAAACCACATTGTTAAAGCCTCATTGATCGGAGATAAGCCATTGATATCTGCGGCGTAAATATCGGCTCCGTTATCAATGAGTAATTCAACAATATCTAATGGACTTGTAAAATTTTTATTAGTACCCAGATCATAATATACCGCAAGATGCAAAGGAGTACGATCTTCGAAATCCTTGTGATTGACATTCGCACCTTGATTAATTAAAAATTTTATCATAGACATATGCCTATTGGCAACCGCATAGAATATACATGTCCAACCGTTAGAATCAATACTTTCAACAGATGTACCTTGGTTCAACAAATATTCGAGTATTTTATTCGAACCTAGTATACAAGCCTTGAACAGCATTTCTTTGCTCCATATGTTGTTGACAATCGCAGTATTGATCTCTGCACCATGATTAATG
>JAPYZE010003039.1:0-14173 GCA_030522805.1 Leptomastidea abnormis | reverse complement strand
AGTACTCGAAAAGTCGAGCACTCGGCTCGAACTCGGTCAAAAAACTCGACGAGTCGAGTACTCGAAAATCCGAGTACTCGCACACCCCTAGTATATACCCTATGCATAACGTGACGACGCCCTCTCACGTACATATAGGATTCGGGACGCATTCTTGCAAACAGCTGATGACGTATTGCTCACTAACTTATACTGTTGTGCTTTACCATTACCTCGTGTGCTTTTAACAAAACTATAACTATGCATATTGATGGCAATTAATTTTCTTTTCAAAATCATGAAAGAAAACATTGATAAATAACCAACAATTAAAAAGCATTAGAAGCAGTCAATACTTGTAACTTTTGCAAGTGTAATAAATTATTCCGGAGTAGTAGCAGTAGCAGTAGCAGCAGGCCGAACGGAGAATATATATTTTCGACTGGTCAGAGGCACACATACTTCACTATATATACAGAGAGTAAAAGAGAGAGAGAGAGAGAGCATTACAAGTGGAGAGCAGGGCGATTGATATAAAACAGTTTGTAGCCTGCGGTTGTATCCCCCGAATCCCTCTCCTGTATCCTGGAAAAAAAAGGTCGCTAAATCACCCGTGGCGAGGGTTACCAGCATCACCGAGCCGCGGAGAGATTTGTGCCTTTGTTAAGCGAGTCGACCGACGTATTGCGAACGATTGGGCGGCATAAAAAGGGATGCTCGCAGCTATTGCTGATGTTACTACTATTACTACTACTACTACTACTACTACTATACTATTACTGATGCTGTCCCCTTGGAGGCCAATTTCTTTTTTTATCGATCACTTTACATCACGCCCTATTATTCTAATAACTCCAAAACTTTTCGTTTGACGTCCCTTTTATATTGTCGTCTTTTTATTATCTACTAGTTGTGGTTATTCAATTAGAATTTTAAATAAAAACATTCTTTTCTTATCGAATTATCAATAAAAATAATTTAAAAAAAAAAAACAATATTCCAATGAGATTAAATGTAGACTCGAAAATTATTTAATTTCAGTAATACAATAATAACGTAGGTATACATATAGATATTATAGAAAATAATATAATAAGAACACAAGAGAAAATTAAATGCATGATTGAGTTATAATATGAAGTTGATGAGAAAAATGCTAATAAGGCAAAACTCGTGGCGCATAAGTATGCGGGCGTATCAATTAATCGCATCGCTGATCGCCAGATAAATCAGATATAGCTATTTATTGGGGGATTAGGCAAAGAGAGCGTAATCTTCGCTTCTCTCTCTCTCTCTCTCTCTCTCTCATCGTCTCTGACGAATTTATCGAGTTTCGTTCTGTCTATTGCATTGAGGTTTTCACGAGCCGCTGAAGATTTGTTTTTTCGATTGAACTTGAGTGCAAAGAACGTTCGTCGAAATCTGGAAGGAGCGAAGTCTAAAGCGAGGCAAACTAACTCGAGCGGCTTTTGACGCGCGAAAGATCAAAGCATCTGTTCTCTCTCTCTCTCTCCCTCTCTCTCTCTCTCTCTTTTTCTTAAGAAAGACTAAAAGCACGAAAAAGAAAGAGCAAAGGAGAGAAGAAGAGAAAGAGAGAAAAAGAGGAGGGAGAGAGGAAGGAAAGCTAAGATGATTGGCAAAGGATGCTCCCTTATGGATTTCTCATTTGAATTCAATTTGAGACCAGTGAAGCGCGTGATTCGCGGCAAGAAATCGCGCGACCTCCTCTACCACTACTACTACTACTTTTGCTCCACTCACCCTCCTTCTTTCTTTCCTCACTCCATCTCATCTGCACAATCTTCCGCATTATCAGAGATTTATTTTGTCCAAAAGCCCCATCTGCATCTCCCATCGCTTAGTCATTTGAGAGAGAGAGAAAGAGAGAAGCAAAAATCACGGGAATAAATGAGAAGAGTAATTATGTTAAATCACCAATACACCTACACACACACACACACACACACTCACCATGCACACGCTGCATACATATATAAGTATTTGTATTTAAATCAGTGTGAGATTGGCAAAGACTAAATGAATTTGCTCGAACGATGCCTGATCTCCCCTCCCCCCAAAATCTCTTGCAAACTTAAAATACCGCGAATTTCAATAGTATAGAAGTCGCAGTGCAATTTCCAGTCGGTGAACCGAAATGGAAACTCTCTAAAAGTTGAAGACACATACACACACACGTTGGTATGCAGCTTCATCAATACGGAAAAGAGAGAGAGAGAGAGAGCACAGTGCAGGTGACGTTCGCGCTGAAAATTTACAATAATTAGTTTAGCTTGGAAATTTAACGACACACTGCTCATACATATATAGGCACCACCAATATATTCAAAATTTTCAAATTTCGAGATGCATTATATTAGCAAGTCGAAGCATTTGGAGACTAAGGTATGGAGAGAAAGAGAGAGAGAGAGAGAGAAAGCAGTGGAGCATACAGTGGGTGTATCGCAACCGAATGCTTCCGCGCATAAAGTTTGCCTAGCACGCCATCGGTTACTCCAACCTATTCCCCTTTTCTATTCCCCACTCGTTCTCTATATTTCTCTGAGTCTCTCTCTCTCGGAAAGTTGGTGGATTGGCTCGGTCCAGGCCAAGCGTGAATCGCAAATCGGAGATCGGAGATATGTATATATAAAACCCGCGAGCTTCGCATTTCTAATCCGACTTGATGGAAGAAAAAAAAAACAAAAGGGAACAAAAGACTTACGCGATGATGTCAACAACGGCTTCGTCGATGCAAGCTCTAATGTTCTTTCCTATACATAGGCCTTCTATTACCGATCAATACACCAATTCCAGCAGCTACCACTTTGGTAAATAAAAAAAGAGAAGCTCACTCTCTCTTCTTTTCTCTTTCGATCTACATTTCTCACAGCTTTTTCCGAATATTACTCGCAGGAAGCTTTTACGTCTAAATAACGGAACATTAAAGCTCCGCATTAATTTGAGCTCTCTGCAAACTGTTTTTATGTATATATACGAGCATTTGTTTTTTCTCTGTAATCGACTGCTGTACCCGAGTGCTTCTCGGGCTTGTCGATATATATTGAAGAAGGCCGCAGGCGTTGTAAACCAACTCGATCCCCTGACTGCGTATATAGGTGGTATATATACCCATCCTCAATGTACTTACACCCACAAGCTATCGATGTTGGCAAACATTAAACTACATCTATAGACACTCTGTAGATATATTTATATAGGTGTATACAAGCGTCTCGTGTATAAATACCAATGTATAGTCACACACATGTAGACGACGCACGTGTACATACACTTTTCGCTCCATTAGCACGTTAACGTTTTATAGCGGCCGAAGCCAACTGTTGCTCGATTCGATTCGATCAGACATACGTCAGAGCGCGATTATTTTTAGGAGCTATGTAAAGATACTCATTTCGGAGTTTACACTTTTTTTAAAGTACCCATAGTCTTTTTTTTTAACAACAAATAAATGATCTGTTTAAGTTTTTTGAATAATGTTTTATTTTTTTATATTGTTCAAAAGAATACCTTTAGAAAACTAATAAAAAAAAAATGAAAAAATAAAAAAGTTACGTTGAAGAGCAAAGATGCGCGTGATGTATGTATACGAAACATTAATATGAAGTACGTGTACGTGTGTATGTGGGTGGATGTATCGCCGTGTGTAGGGTTTATAGTGAAGGAACGTCAGAGCCAGCTCAAAGGTTCGAAGCTTTGACACCCTTGATAATTTAGACGCACGTACATCCAGCATTTTGGACGAACTCAAGCACACACGGGTGGGGGGGGGGGTTGTTGAGGAAAGGATGGTAGTCGAGGGTGTAAGGGAACGATACAAGGACTAAGGGGGATAGCGGCAAAATAAAGAGGAAGATGTTGAAGAAGAGAGGAAGAGAGACGAGTAGGGTGCAGGACCGAGTCAAGGGAGTGGCTGTTAGCAGCGAGAAAGAACGGGTGAGACGCGGGCAGACGGGGTGGGGGTGGGAGAGATGTAGGAGGTGAAGAAGAAGAGGGGAAGGAGGGAGGGGTATGGGGGATTGAGCAGAGGAGGCACACACGGAGGAAAGGCAAATGAACGAGTCCGTATAGTCCCATGAAAAGAACTCGTACAGAATCCGAGAAAGCCCACACGCGAAGCAGCCACGACGACACGAGTCGAGTCAAGCTGGGGAAGGCAGGCAGGCAGCCGACCGGCCCTGCGACTAATTGGAATTCGTCCGTGGCAGTCGTCGAAGCAAGCCTTTCTATAATTGAGACGCGGCAGGTTTCCAGCAGTAGCCAGCCAAAGAGAGGGGTATACGTACGATGCTGCTGCTGCTGGCCAGCAAAAAATCTAAAAGGGAAGAGGATACGCTGGAAAATTTTATCATTCCTCGCTCTCTTTCTCTCTTTCTTTCTCTGACCTACCCCTCACCTACTCTCTACTCGCTCAGCCGAGTCTGCAAAAAGAAGCGGGCTCTCTTTCTTTCTCTCTCTCTCTCTCTCTCTCTCTCTCTCGCGAGTGAGCTTGCGTAAAGTCCGAAGGCCAGTGGATGAGGTACGACGGATAAGGGCGCTGCCACCACACACACTCACACACACACCTACAGGAAAAAGCAGCCGTCTCGTGTTACTTACTTTCTCTCTTTTTCTCTCTCTCTTATATTCGCGGCGCACAATCAAGCTTTACCCTTTCCCTTTTTATCATAGGAGCAGCTCTGCACCCAGCTCGATTCGGATTTCGAACGCCTGGTTTTTCCTTACACGCGAAAACTCCTCCAACTACTACGCGCTTCAAGCTATACCTGCCCTGCATATATACTCTCCTCTGCGTTTCCTTCCTGGCTTTGTTACTCCGCTTCCGCTTGCTCACCTTCCCTTCGCTTTTTCCTATTTTTCTCTGCCGTCGTTATCCAGCCAAGTATGACGTCCTGAAGGCTGCCAGCAATAGTAGCAGTATTTGCCCAGGCAATTTTTGCCCTGGCGGTTTGTCGTAGCTCTGAAACCAAGCAAGCCAGCCAGCCAGTATAGCAGTAGTCCACTGGTCCAGGGTAAGCAGTGAGCTTGAGCTTTCACGTATATGTATATAATATGGAGCCAGCCACGGAAATCCTTTATATTCGCGCTCCCCTTTTCTTCCTTTCCATTGCCACCACCACCATCACCACGTTTCCCTCAAATGTAGCGTGTATATACATACGTACATATAAAACTACCCAGCGAGCTCGCGAGAAGAGTAATTGTAAAATTAATTAAGAGGCCGGCAAAATAATTAATTTTTCTAATAAGTCTTGGCTGCTGCTGCTACTGCTTGCTTGCTTGCTTGTTATATTTCGCCCCGAGGTCGCCGCTCTATATCGTTACTACCACCACCATCACCACGAGGGTCAAAATAATTTCATAAGGGCTACTACTGCTAGCGTCTACCCCCTGTGCTTAGGAGGAGGCTGGGCAAAAGGAGGAGGAGGAGGAGGAGGAGGAAGGCAACAGAGTTCCGGGCTTCGAATGCCTGGCGTAGACGGCTCGGCTGCTACTGAGAATAACCGCATCTACATTCGCGAAAACACACATATCTCCCTTTTCTCCCATATCTTACCCCTTTTCTCTTTCACTCTCTGACCTACGCGCGTCCCCCGCCACCACCGACGCCGCTGCCGCAACAAAGAGTTTCGCCACCATTATATAATCCGCACACGCGTTCTATCTGACCACCACACGGATACACCGACTCCCCCACACCCCCTTCTTCTTTCTGTTTTTCTCAACCGATTATTTTGATATATTTAGAATGATACTTTTTAAAACCACAATTTTTATAAATTTTTTAATTTTTTTAATTTTTTAATAATGGTTAGTCTGTATGTCTGGCTTTAATCTTTGCGTACTGATAAACGATTACAAGATAAGAAAATAAAAAAAATTGTATTTTTACAATTGGTTAGATGCAAGATTTGCGTAGAGACTACACGCTGGAACAAACTGGAGAATGTCAAAATAATGCTAATTTGAAAAAGAGGAAGAAGAAAGGTGAGTACGCGTGTTAACTAATGAGTTAGGAGCAAATATAATTTGTCAAAGAGAGAGAGAAAGAGTAGAGGCAGGTTCGAAGAAGAGACAAGCATGCAGACCGACAGAAGAAGACTATACGTGCAAATTAATGAAAGCGAGAAAGATGAAAAAAAAAGCAGTAGCATATAGCTGGATGAAGGAAAGTTGGAGGCACAAGAGGGAAGAGAGTCAAGAAAATGAAAAAAGAAAAATCATAACAGAGAGAAAGAGAGAGAGAGAGAGAGGTATATGGGTGGAGGAGAAAGAGCGAATGAGGTGGTCCAACGCAAATGTTGGAAATATAGTATAGAGCCAAGGTATATAAGCGTGGAAGAGAGAAAGCGAAGAAGGTGGTATATAGTATAAGAGCAGGGAGGAGGGAGAGGGTGGCTATAGTCGCTGCGGTAGCTTTTACGCCCGCGCCACCGAGACGTAGTATAACGTTTGGTCAGTCCGAGAACATAAAGGCTCTCGAGAAATTAATTCTGGCCGTAGCGGCTACTGCTGCTTTGCGAGCATACACACACACAGATGAATGTACAGCCCACACACGTTTTATAAACCGTATCCGCGGATCTCTTCTCGCGTATACACTCCGTAGCTGCTGCTGCTGCTGCTGCTGCAAGGCGGGAGCAGAGAAAAGCAGGTAGTAGTAGTAGTAGTAGGTACTCCCTCTTTCTCTCCTGCGTTTTATTATTGAATGGACACTGGCTCCTTGGCTGGGTGCTGCGAATCAAGCCGGCAATTGGTTTATTATAATTTCATTGTGTTTTCATTAGCCGGCTTAATTTGCCCCCTTCCTCTTCCTACTCCTTCACCTACTCCTTCTCTTCGTGCATCCCCTTTCTCCTTGAGTACAGTATATGCGACTATCTCCTTCTATTACCCAGGCTGGTCGCACCGCCAGTCGACTGTACTTGCCGTGACCCTGTACACTGGGTGGGTGGCTGGATGATAGGAGCTCAGACGCACAAGCATGGTCGAGCAGCCTCTCTCACTCGAAAAGTAATCAAAACGACGAGGAGGATGAGAAGGAATAGGTCTTCCCCTCTGTCTCTCTCTCTCTCTTTTTCTTTTTCCTCCCGATTGCTAAATCCGATGCTCTCCTACCGATCTCCCGTGTGATATTGTAAAATTTTGTCCCTGAGACTCTCTCTCTCTCTCTCTCTCTCTATTCGACTTTTTCGTTAATCAAGCCTGTCGCGCTCTTAATTCGACGGGGATCTCGTCCTGATGGCGATGTTTAGGTGTGTCTAACGCTCTTCTTGGAGGCCAGTAGATATACAGTATAGAGCAGTCTGGGGGTTATATATAATGCTGCTCTTGCTGCCTCCTTCGTTTTTTCGCATCCCCCCCCGAGCTGGATTTTCAGTGGTAGCGGCGCAACGACTGAGGTAGTCGGAGAGAGAGAGGCGCCAGTCGGCAAACTCGTTCTTTAACATCGTTACACGTGGAACGCTCGCACGCAGAGTATATAGAGTGTGAGTGAGAAGGCGTGATTCGGGGGGGAGAAGGAGAGCTACTAGGCGGCAGAAAAGCAGAGACGAAGAGTGAGAGAAAGCGTGGAGCTCTTTTGATTGACTGTTTGAACGATTTTTACTTGCTCTCTCTCATTCCTCCTCCTCCCCCCCCCTCTAGCCCCCTGTCGGCCTGACATTGATTATCGCTTATTGAATTTGCTCTCTTTCGCGAGCACAAGCTTTGGCGCTGCTTACTCTAGACTCCCTCCTCTCTCTCTCTCTTTCTCTCTTATACTCCCTGTCCAACGTCTGTCTTGGATGCGATCGACGAAACTGCCTGACTAAAAGAGAGAAAGAGAGAGAGAGAGAGAGAAAGCACCGAGAGTAGCAGGGGGTACACCGACACTTTAAATACTTTAGGGGCCGAATTTCAAACTCGGAATTTTTGGGCTATGCCACCACCACCACCACCACCACCTTTGCCCTCTGTATATAACGACGTTGCTTTCGTTATAGACAAGCAAAGCCAACTGCCAAACGCAAGCACTTTCTCCTATCTATCCCCCCCTCTCCACATGTCATATCTCGCGCGTATATAACTCTTCTAATTTCGTTAACACGAGCAAAGTATACATTTGTGTTACCATCCAACATATCGATTTTCACTTTTTACCACACCTGCTGATATTCTACTCTCTTCCAGTATATCTTACGCTTTGAAATCTATGCGATTTATGAAACAAAAATTATCTTTTCTTCAAGCTCAAATAATTATTTAATTTTAGAAAATTTTATTTTTATTTTAAATATATTATAATATCATTTTATAAAAATAATTATTATGCTAAAATATTTATAATTTTTTTTTTAACTAATATAAACTTGAAAAAAAAATTGGTGATTGTTATATTTCAATTCTAAAAATTAAAAAAGAAAGGGTTATCAAGTAAGTAAATTTTTATTCAATATACAGGGTATAGATAAAAGTTGAATGCGACCATTTAAGTCTTACGAGAGGAGCAGTAGATGCATTTACGTTTTTTGCAAAATAGATACACCCTATTGCTCTCTCTTTATCTCTCTCTTTACCTACCTTCCAATGCAGAAACTACGACTTGGTTATTCCCCGGAGTACGGTATAGCAGGCAGATGCTGTATGTACATAACAGTCTGCATCGCTTTCGCTCTCTCTCTCTCTCTCTCTCTCTTATGCTCTTTCTCCTGCTTCGAGAAATATATCGTCTCTATGCCGGAGCAAAAAGCTCCAGACTAAAGCACATAGCTGCTCTCGGGCTATTCTGCAATGTATCCTATCCTGCGACTTCTCAGTGGCGCTTACACACGCACACATGTATACCCATAGAGAAGAGATACATATATACTCCTGCGTATATGCCACTCGCGACGCGCCTCGTCCTTTTGAATTATTGAGTCTTCACGCGGTAGATCGGACGCGCAGATCTCTCTCTTTCTCTCCATTCATATATGGTACAACTCACATATACTATGTGCTACTCTTCTGCTGCTGCTATGCGGCACCACCCCCTCGAGGCCTACTCCGCAATTGCTCGCGGCCGCGAATAAACAATTCTATGCGCCCTCCAGCCAAGCCTAACTCACATATATACAAGCCACCCTTACACTCTCTCTCTCTCTCTTTCTCTCTACCTGCTTATTTTGTCTGATTGCGAATTTTCGGAAATTTCGCCGCTCGCGAGAGATGGGATATTGCGAATAAGCTTTCAGAAGTGACTGCTTACAAAACGTATATACCTTTATACAATATACGAGATACAACCTCCGCAGGCTTATGTTTCTCTCTTCATTGATTATTCAGATTTCGCTTGACGTAGCTGATTAAATCTCACGTGTTCGTTCTCTCTCTCTCGTCTCGGACACCAAATATTCACGTATGAACCTATATACGAGATATTTTGAGAGTTCGTAGAATAGTCAATTGAGAAATCCCTCTATCTTTTCTCACATTTTTATTTTAATTCTCATGTTTTTAATACCAAAAGAAAATTTTTGCTTATTATTTTGTTTAAAAGCTTCATTTCGATACAGCAATGAATAATTTATAAAATGCGAGAGTAGTAATATGTTGACAAAAAAATAACAAGCTTGTATCAGACTTGTCAAAGGGTTAGGCTGAATATGAAAAAGTCGGAGGGAAATAATCGATTTTAGCAAAGAAAGAAGAAGAGAGCTAAAAAAGAGGGGATGGATATGAGGTAGGAAATGTCGGAGGAGTAGGTGCGGGGTTTTCGCGAAGTGGAAGCCTCCGCGCGATATCTAATATTTACAAACGAGCTTTAGCAAAGCGAGAGAAAGAGAGAGGGAGGGAGGATGAGACTCTCTCTCTCTCTTATATGCGTATGTATCCAGCATACGGCGAGTGTGTATAGCAAGTAGCCGGTCGGGGTAGAGAAGGTAGAGTAGAGGAGCCGCGGAATATACACAGTGGTGGTGGTGGTGGTGGTCCTCTCTCTCTCTTCGGCCTCGAACTCTCCACTCCGAAATCTCATCGGCCCAAATGGCGCATCAACATCCATTATTAACCGGCCTCGAAATATTAACGATACAGTTACCGTATTCCAGAAGCTAAATTAGTGCAGATTATTACGAGTAAGCTGCTGGCTTCCTATTCTCTCTCTCTCTTTCTCTCTCTCTCTCACTATTCTCACCCCCCCAATCTCCTTCTCATTCTCATCTCGCAGCATAGCATATAGACTATTGCTCTCTGCAAACGCACTCGGTTATATATATACATATACCTCGTTATATATATATTGTATTCGGCTCATGTCTCTCTCGCGGCCTTTAAATCTTTATTCCATAGCTATTTCTGAACTTGACCAGACCCACCTTTCCCCCTTCCCCTCCTCCTTTCTGCTCTTTATTCTCACCTATCACCAGCTAAAATCTTTGACAGCTAAGAATGTTCTGTATACTCTGGGCAATTTATAATTTTAACACCTGATTTTGCTTTGGAGCCTTGGCGTTTTTTCAGTGTAGTCAAGAATAGCTTTGGATCTTTGGTGTGTACGTAAGAAAGGGTCCGCAGTAAGTTATGCAAATAGCAATTTAGCCGTCTGGATGACAGCGAGGACAGTAGAAGCGAGAGAGGGAGGGTTAAAGGAAAATTCGAATGGTATTGAGGTGGGCCCTTGGGAGCGGCTAAAGCGAGTCAACGAGTTTCCGCACGTCCAATCTCTCTCTCTCTCTCTCTTTCTCTCTCTTTCTCGATCCTGAGCCGTGCTTTCCAAAGTGGCTGTTCTCTTCTGCTTTGCTCCTTCGCATATAGCGATACTCTCTCTCTCTCTCTCTCTCTCTCTCTGTAGATATCGAAGAAGCCGTGCACCATCCAAGCTCCCCTTTCCCGCGGTACATCACATTTATGGGGCGTCGCAGAGGTCCGCCGCCAGCTTTTCAATAAACTAGTACTATAGTATAGTCCCTTCTGTGCCCACTTTCTCTTTCCAAAATCTTCTTCCTTAAAATATCATTTTCATATTTTCTTCCTCCTTTCCCTACAAATGGCATATCGCCCCAATTTTCCACTCACGTACACACACTCCATCCTCTCTCTCTCTCTCTCTCTCTCTCTCTCTCTCTCTCTCTCTCTCTCTCTCTCTCACTGATTGATGAATCAAAAAAAGATTTTCATTGGATTAGATTTATTATTACGTATGCACCAAGTCAAGACTCTACGTGAGATTAAAAATTACTCCGATGTTCTATTTTAATTCTCAATATTAGGTACATATGTGTATTATTTTTACATTTTATAAAGTTTAAGGTAATTTAATATTGTTTATCGACTTCCTATTTTATACAGATAATATATACTTACATATTTGACATAAATTATGATTATTATACATATCAGAATATTACGAGATATTGCAATGTGAGTTTAAAAAAAACAAAATAAAAATTCCATAACAATAATATATTCGATCGGTACAAAGCGCGAATATAATTGCCATAAAAAGACCGTATCAGTGTGTATTGTGCCCATGGGTGTCAAAAGTATATAAAAAGCTTATACATATAAAATTTACACATATGCGTAAGATATTGTATATATAGTAATGCCGGAGGCAATAGATCGAGATGCTTTCCCCGGTAGGAAGACCATAGTCATCGCCCGGGATGGCTATAGGGAGTAAGCAAAGAAGTATATCAGAGTGAGAGAAATTGAGGAAAAAAGAGAGAGAGAGTGGAAGTGAGTGGGATGGGAATAGATGTAGGGAGATCTCGATTTCTGATGCGAGTAGTCCTCGCGATATCTCGGAAATGATTCAAAGGGTAGGGGATATTTTGCCTCGCGCCTCAGAAAGAAAGTGAGCCCTTGGCAGATCCTGGCCGTACGGACGAGTAGAGGAACTGACTGGCTATAAGCTAACTCTATACTATCCCGCTGAGCAGCAGCCGAGGCAGATTCTGATATTCCCGAGGAAGCGTAAGTGCGTAGTTCAGATTTATTTGCTAGCCAGCCTCGAGGGAAACGCTCGCTCCCCCTTCTTATTCCCTCCCTTCCTTTTGGTATTTCGCGTCTCGCGCTACCGAGTAACGCCGCGGGGCCTTTATTGACCCTTTTATACGTCCATTTGTTATGCCACCACCGCCGCGACTGTTTGGTATAGCCAGCTCTCTTCCTTTTTTTCTTCTACCTCACTCTTGCCGCGTGTATATGCGGGAAGGCAGCAACACACTTGCCTCTTCCCCATTTCACGAGTAGCAGTAGCAGCAGCACCGCTTTCACGTTGCTCCCCAAGCTATATTTGACCAGTATTATAAAAATCAACCGACCGATTTCCTTCGTGAAATATAGTCCCTCGAGCGTAGCCTGAATATTTTATCACTGTCCACGGAATACAGAGGGACCACGTACATACGTACGTACGTACACAAACACGTCACCCACGCTACCTCTACACACTGTTACTTCTGCTGCTGCTGCTGCTATACTTGCTCTGGATCTGGCCACGCGCAACCCTCCCTCATCCCCTTTTCCGCTTTTTTCTTTCTCAAGAGATCGACTATTCTTTCGATCCCCCTTAAAAAGCTCTTGTATATCCCGATCGGCCAGGGAGTTTAAGGGTTTGCAAAATAAAAATCTAAGCCTCAGGTAGTATAAATATCAGTTACATTCAATTACGAGAACATAAGCGCTATACATCGAATTAATATATCATCCTGACATTAATAATAGTCAATTGGCGCTTGGATTTACGGAATTTCCAATCGACAGAAGGAAGGGGGAGTTGAAACTCGTGTGTATAGGATGAAATCTCGGTTACGGATATACATACTAGCCGCACGAGTCGAGAGTAGACGCGATGGCTGGAACACTGGTCCAGGAATTATACACACATAGGGGGGGGGGGATGCAACGCTGTCGCTAATTGTTTGGCTATAGGTCGTGAAGGTGGGCGCGCGCATCTCAATGGAGCCTTGTGCTGCTTACATATACGGTGGAGAAATGCATATACGCAACATTGTATTATGTGTGCAGACAGAGGCTTCTGCTTCCTCTCATGAGAAGATGATGGAGAAGGGGCAGGAAGAGCAATAATACTGGGGTCAGACTCCTTGCCCTACACCCCTGCTGAAGAGACCCTCTTAGTGCAGCAGTGGCAGCATACTCCCAGCCTCGGAGAGAGAGAGAGAGAGAGAGAGAGCCTCGAAGCTGCCCGGGCTCTAGCATAAGCGCGTTCTCTCGCTGGCATAATGTTCCAAGGAAGGGAGAGAGAGAGAGAGAGAGAGAGAGAATATCAGCAAGCGCGCGTGCATTTCTAATAATGAAGACAACGATAAATCAACACGGAGAATACGCCCGCGGATGTGCGCCGAATATCCTATGCATAATATCGCGTCATTATCCGGCGCAAGAGAGAGAGAGAGAGAGAGAGAGAGAGCAAGAGAGAGCTTGGTTATACAAGAGAGAGCTAGTTGAGCTTCTACTGCCTCCAAGACTCCTCGACTAAGCTTGCGGACCCCGCACCTTCTACTCCTCCTCCTCCTCCTCCTTCTGACTCGCCTCGAACTACCCAAATAATACCTCAGCCACCCAGATGGCTTCACTGACTACACATTCATTACTACATACTTTTTTATACTTCAGCTAAAATTTTATCATTCAATCCCACTTTTCAATTTTGTCTACATAATAATTACGTAATTAAATTTGATAATTTTAGAATATGATTAATTATCAAACCGCGTTGTAAAAATAAAATTATTTGTTTTTGATAAAAATACATTGTTGCATGCAATTAAAAAAAAAAAAAGAATAAATGTGAAGAAGTAAAAGGGGTGAGCCAGAAGAATCAAGTATCAAGTCATCATTTTTTAAATATTTTTTAGCTCATTAGTAGTCTGATAAGTCGCGATCACAAGATCTTTTAAAGTAATGCATCCAATTTTGTCACTTTTGCAGCACTACTACGACAGCCTTTGCTTTCCCTCAATTCGTTCAACGTAGAGAGTGAGAGTGAATGACGGATCGCGTTTTCCCGATGATTGGTTGCTCAATACCGTTCAACTTCGGCCAGAACATTTGTTCGAGCTGGTAGCTCGTGACGCTGACCATCGATCGATAGAGAGGGTATAAGTAGAGTGTGGCAGACTATCCCCACCACTTACCCTGACGCCATTTTGAGATCACTTTTAGAAACGCGCGCTTAAAATTCAAACGA
>JAPYZE010003038.1:0-14173 GCA_030522805.1 Leptomastidea abnormis | reverse complement strand
CACACACACACACACACACACACACACACACACACACACACACACACACACACACACACACACACACACACACACACACACTCACTTATACACAATGAAAGAGAAGAAGCTGTTATCGGAAATTCAATGAAAACGTCACGGAAGCAATCGTTACGCAAGTGAGCTTTAACAGCACAAATGTTCTACTCATTCACAAAGACGAGAGAAAGAGAAGTCGATTACTTCGTCTAAGAAAGAGAAGAAGTAGTAGTAGTAGTAGTAGGAGGAGGAGTAGGAGGAGTTAATAATAATAAGAAGTGAAGCCGTTAATATGCAAGATCGCAAGACGCCGGAAGAAATGAAAGAAAAGCGAGAAAAGGAAAGAGAAGAAGAATAAGAAGAGAAAAAGTCGTTTTCCAAGACGTGCGTTCTCCTTCTTTTTCTTCACGCTATTACCATATAGCTCCGTCTTCGTTGCTTTCGCGGGAACGCGCGCGCGGAAGCTTTATTAAAACATAATGGCGTTATCAGTGCGGCAAAGGAGGAAGGAAGGGAGAGAGAGAGAAAGAGTGTAGGGGGTGGTGTGCGCGTCGGCTTTAAGAGGGAAGTTTTCTTAAGTGTTCTTAATTAGAAGGTACCTGTTGCTTCGGAAAAAACCGGGTCACGGCCGTAGACGCCGTTTTCCCCCCTCCCACCTACTAGTCTCTCTTTCTTTCTCGCGCTACTCTTTCTCTTTTCTTCAACACTACCACCACCATCACTACCCTACCTTCCTTTTTCTTCACCCCCACCCACTCCCTTCTCTCTTTCTCGCTGCAGCAGCAGCTCTTTTACTTTCTCGCGAGCGACGACGACGACGACGCCTTCCCCATCCCCTTACGTCTGCAAGCTCGAGTTGGTAAGAGTCATTATTTTCTTCTTCCTCTCTTTGCTTTTTCTTCGCGCCCGACTTATATATCCTCGCTCTCGCTTTCCATCGTCACCCCCGCCTTGCTACGCTACGCGGGGTAATATATATCATTTGCAAGTGTTTAATCGTTTGAGAATCCAGATGCTGATGTTATATTGCTGTTATGGTATGTCTTTAATTGTGATGATTTATTGAAATAGTGTTATGAGGCTTGTAAGGAAATGGGAAAGATCGCGGTTTATGAATATTGTTTGGAATTGTTTTGATGCTATATTTACTGCAGTGATTTTAGAAATGAGTAATTTTTCGTGAATTGTGTGAGTTTAGTATATTTATTTTTACGTATATGTATGTTATTAGAAAGCTTTCGTATAAGGTCTCAAATGGCTTGGTTGGAAAAGTGCTGGTTTTGAAATTCACAGGTAGTGGGTTCGATTCCCGGCGATTGACTAAATCATAATATGAGGTTTAGCCGAAGTACATTCTATAGAGTGTCAAAAAGGTTTTTAAATATAATTTTGTGAAATGTCGTTTCTAAATCATACTCAAGGATAAATTTTTTATTAAAATTAAAATTTTTTTAATTTTTAATATTTTGGAAATTGACGAATATCTATTTTTAATGCGATATTTAAATTGAAAAAACTTAATAATAGGTAAATAATATTTTTATAGCATTATTATGTTATTATCAAAATAAGTTGAGATTGTAAAAGGTAAATAACGATCAAGTTATAATATGATAAAAGAAAAATAGGATGTAGGCGTTGACCGTATAGCTCTCTACAGCGACAATTGTCATCCGCATCGTTATTTCCAAAACTAACGTTGGAAACTGTAGCAGCAGCTGCTGCATTTGCTTCCGTTCTAGATTCGTAAAAAAATGGGTGCACAGAGAGAGAGAGAGAGAGAGAGAAAAGAGAAAGAGAAAAATAGAGCCTAAAGGAGAAAAAGATGCAAATTTTTTTTTCTTTCTTTCTCTCTTCTCGATGCATAAACCAAGAGACCCTTACGGTAACAGTACAGTAACAACCCCAATGAAAACTTGATACGCGGGATGCTGCAACGGTTTTTTTTCTCTCCTCATCCTTTCCTCATCTCTTAAGAGAGCAAGAGAGAGAGAAAGAGTAAAAAAAGGTCACGCAGAGTTCGATGATGACGATGACGACGATGAGGAGGAGCGCGGCTAGAGCAAGAGATGTAAAAAGGCAACGACGAACGAGCGAGCGGCGGCACCTTCGTCAAATAAATTTGAATATCGATGCCCCATTGAATCTGATCGAAGGGGTCTAGAAGGGGTGGGTAGTAGTAGTAGTAGCAGCTACCAAGGCACGTCTGTACTCTCTTTTCACGCGGGTATAAGGGCGAAAAAGGGTTGCGATTTGAATATTCTCTTTCTCTCTTACGCTCACTCGTGCTCGCTAGGGTAACTAGGTATCTCGGGGCCCTCCCTCTGTCGATACTCATTTTTTTTCCTTTCTCTCTTTTTCTCTCTCTCTTATTGGATGCCACTAGTAGTAATAGTAGTAACACGTATAGCCGTCGCTCCTGGTATATTTGTATACTTGGCGAAGGCTATTGTGCGATCGAGAAAAACCTAACACCCAGGCCCTACATATAGGCCCTCAGGCTATTCTCTCCATTATTAAAGTAATCAGTGTTATTGAAAAGGTGTTCGGTTTTGACTAATAGAGGGTAGCGCCAGGCCCACTACTCTAAAATGTACCCTTTTCTTCTTTCTTCCTTTTTTTCTTTTTTATATATGTTATGCTTCTCTCCCTCTATATATCTTTTCTGTATCACCGAGAAAATGCATCTTTCTGAGTGTATGTGACCCGAATAGTGCAAATAAAAAAACGAACTTGGATTGACAGTACCGCTAACACGTCTTTTATATACTCGACTTTACCACCGTCAATGATTGATTTTTCTAGACTTTCGTATTGTAGCTATGCATCTTGTAAGCATGAAAAAAGTACAATCATCCTTACTTTCTTATTCTATTACAATTAATTTAATTAATTTTTATTCTCGAATCATACGTAATTCTAAAAAAAAATTAATCAAACCAATTTTTTTAAAAAATCACGATAAAAAATACAAATTCAACAGTATAACAAAATATAACAATATCAGCGTAATCAAGTCGTCAGTAAAACCCGATGCAGATAATGGTGACACCTAAAAAAAGACCAGTTCACGCTCTTTGAACGTTAAAGTATATATAATATAAGAGAGTAGTTGATCACGCATAGAGAAAATCAAACTCGTTGCACATTTGCCACGATGGTGGTGGTGGTAGTAGTGGTAGGCCAGTACATAGATAGATATATTGAAGAGCACTCGAGCTATCTCTTCGAAATCGGGACCGAGGCAGTAACGCGTCGAGTGCCTCTCCAAGATAAGAATCAGAATTTCATGCGTAATCCAGGGCAGAGAAAGAGAAAGAGAAAGAGTGAACCGGAGGTGCGAAGGCTAAAGCCATGCATGGCTGACCGCATTGTCACTAGTGGCTGACGTCTTAACTAAGAGAGCCCATATATATCTATGTATATGTAGTAAAAAGTACACCAGGTGACCCCGCAACCGCCGCGAAAATTTTCGCATCTGCCTATATATACATAATGTAGTCGTGAATTTTTGCTATATATACATAAGCGCGAATACATTAGCTAGTGAGAGGATGAGAAGGGGAGAGAGAAAGAGGAAACGAGGAAGAGAGAGAGAGAGAGAATCGTACGTTGACTGACTTTAGGAGGACACAAAGGATTGGATATATATGCCCTGGCATTTTGTCGATATTTCCAGTTGAGACTGTCTCGTTCTGGAACTGACGTCTCTTTTTTACCCGAATTACAGAGATAACTGCTTCCTTTTCGTTCACTTTGTTATACTTGTGTCGGAAAATTTTAAGATTTTTTTCTCTTTTTTCAACAATTATGATTATATGTTGATATATTGTTTCAACGATACGTTTTTAAAAGTTAGTATTTATTTTAAGATTAATGTTAAAATTACATCAATCACAATGTATTTCTGACTTTTATTATTTTGTAAACCTACATGTATAAAAATCAACTCAAAAATTCGTTACACTATTTAATCGATTTATTTTTTTTTTTTCATCAAAGTACGAAGAGTCAAGGATCATCAAAAAAATCATATCATTAACCACAAGCTTGTTGAGTATAAAAGTTGCCACAAAAGTATTGAATTCAATATATACCAACACGAATGATTTTCTTCTATATATACCTTACACATAGATACTCTTAACCCCATCAGTCGAGAGCATTTGGTGTACTATAGCAAAAAGATCATTAATTATTTCAATGTTCGGTATAGTTCGACGTGGCGCATATAAAAATCGTATTACCTGACCCGAAACGTATATAGAGAGACTCTCTTGGTTTGGGGTTTAAAAATAGACGAAGGTCCCAAACCCCTATCTCAACTGTGATGTATCCACCCAGGTAAACGTAAATATTAAAGATAGCGTATTTAAACTGTCACTAGATTTCACGCAAGACTATATCACGTCGATTTTCATCAATTTTTTAATACCCATCAAATACAATTAAATTATATAAATTAAATTTTTTTTATTATACTACGTAAATCTTATTTTTAACTAAAAATAAATTTTTTAAAATAAAGATGACACATAAAGCTATCATAAATTAAAAAATTATTTCAGGAATTAATGAAATTCTAATTATGCTTGATTTAGTTTGTCGCCTGCAGAGAGGAAAAGAGACAGAAATATATTCAACTCACAAACACACATACATTCACATACACATCCACGTATAGGTATACAAATCACATGCAAAGCAGTTGGTATCCTGGTGGGGAGCCCACCTGGGGGCCCTTTCGACCTGCCCGCCGGCACGAGACAGCAAAAGCAACAGCAGCAGCAGCAGCTCGCGCGTTACGCGTTTGGCTTGCGACGCCTCTGTATACTCTGTCTTTCTCTTACTATTTCTCTCTTGGCTGATGGGCTGGGCCTGGGACCCCTAAAACACGTTCACATATGTAGGCCGCGTCACGTGTGCTTATATACATACATACATATATATGCACGCGCGTCTCATATTCCTGAATATGTTAACCCTTTTTATACTCGTTTGCTTAGTCTAACGATAGACGCTGCCTTGGCAACATCTCGACTATACTCGCGATTCTTTTCTCCACTTGCTGCTACTCCTGCTTGCTGTTCTATGTCACAGCGTGACTATTATTTTGGGACTACTGCTTTTCATATTGCTGGAAGATGGTACTCGCGAAGGAATTAAACGAATTTTCGTACTGCAAGCTATGGGTGAGTTGAATATTTTCTTTTTTTTTTAATATTTTACCAATTTTAAAATTATTGGTTGGATATCTGCTGCTACAAAAAGTTTAACTTTCATACATTTTTATCAAAATGATTTAGCAATATTTAAAAACGAAACTAAAAATTAACAATAAATCAAGTAACAACAGTTGTACATTAGCATGAATTTCAAATCACAAATCACATATAGTTCAATCATTATACCCAGGAATACATTAAAGTTTACCATAAAACCCATTACAGAGAAGACAACAAGTTGAATAATCTCTTTGTAAATTCCACTTTTCTCATCTCCAGACTTACTTAAAAATCGTAAAGCTTCCAGACACGAGTCTCATCCCGAGTACATAAATCGAGTAATTAAAAAACATCATCCTAAACTCGTTTCTTTCCTTTTCCACGAGATCTGAATTATATCGCACGACTACATTAACAGTACCGCGAATTCGCGAATATTCGCGTTCTCCTATCCACGCATCAAGCGTTTGTAATTCACTTTCCTCCCTCCCCCTTCCTCGCCCATATCGCGCTTTTCCGCGACTCATTCTTTTGCCACGCAAAATCGCATAGAGAGAAGATGTGCATAGCCAACGAGAGAGGAATCTCATTGACGGCTTTATAAATTCTCATACCTACGCGAATCATGTAAATGTCGTCTTTTTCTCTTTTTCTCGTCTCGCGTGTATTGTATATTCTCTCACGCGCGCATCATCTTCATTATGCAACGCGTTTCTCAGTCAGCTCGTATGTATATATATAAAGGGCCGGGGCTACATCTCTTATACACACTCAAAGCTTTTACCTATGCATGACTGATGGGTAAGACATATACATCCAACTCACACTCTTATTTCGCTTAATCGCGTACTTCGTCGCAATGCGAAAGTAATATCGCGCGTCGCGATATGCAGCGGAAACGATCGGTGTGGATGCGGCTGTACGGGTGCTTGCACGTCTCCTTCTCCTCCTCTTCACCTTATGTACTTTCTCCATTCCGTCCGCGATAAACTTCGCCATCCGCGCTTCCAACTTAAAATAGAGAGAAAGAGAGAACTTGACAGCCCCCTGCAGTGCACAACCGTTAAACCTGACTGAATTTCCGTGAAAATTTTCTTATTGCTCGCCGTAAAACACGGCTAGGTCGAGGCGTTTTATTTAGCTGGCACACGTCGTCGATATCAAGTATACACGCCTGCCTGCATTCCTTCTTTGCCCTTCTTCAATATTCTTCTAATATACCTCTCTTCGAAGCTTGTACCTTTTAAAGAAAAAGCTCTCTTCTCGATATGGCTTCGATATATATAAAGGAGCTTTATTTTCCTCTACCGTCGGACGGACGATGAGCTTAGCTACTGGTACCGCTGCTGTTACTGCTGTTATACTCTATATTGGAGTTTATGGAGACGTTACCAGCAGGAATTTTACGAGAGTAATTGCGCTTCAGCTCGTTTAAAAACTTTGCTTCAAAATTTATTGATACCTGCAGTTAAGCGTGTATAAAATTGCTCTAGGGTAATTTTCAATTATACCTACATACGTAGATGTTTTAATGAAATTTTCAAATACCGGTAAAAGAGTCAAGTGTCGTTTTCTTGTTATTATATATATGCAAGCTATTTTCCGACTTTTTTATTTGACTAATTTTTTATGATAGTTCGAATTATGCAATATTGCGAATTATACTAGCAAAATTGTTTTAAATCTGTGCATTTATTGGCTATTTAAAAAATAGTTTGTACAAAATTAATTTTTAATATATTAATTTGACAAACTATCGTATCGTTAAATTTTATTTCAAGTTAAATTTTAAAAAATGAGAATAAAACCTAAAGTACTTATTTAAGCTCGTTCAACTGCAAATCCAACACCATTTATTTTCACTTGTCTAAAGCCACCACATACACATACATACACACAGTAGCAGTAGAGCTAGCAAGTAATTATAAAAGCCGGATGCCACGTGAAAAAGGCAATAAGTCAAGTAAAAGCCAGTCACTCATTCTTCATCACTAGCAGACCCTAACGCCTAGATATTTCAACGAAATTTCGTTGGAATTCGATTAGTAGTGCTTTCTTCAGCAGAGAAAGAGCCCTAGGCGCATATAGTAAATCTAGTCTTCGAAACAGAGGGAGGGGCAAGTGGAAAATGGCGCTAGGCCATTTTGGGGGAAGGCCGGTCAGTAGCTCGAACTGGTCTTTTTCTCTCTCTCCACCCCCCATCATCATATACACACGAGCAAAGCGACGGCTCTTAGCGTGTATGTATGTGTGTTTTGGCCGAAACTCAATTGTGCCTGAAGTTGACTATAGAGGAAATAAGACGAGGGTTCTTTCTCTCACTCCTCGACCTTTTTTTTTCAACTTGGACATACCACCTACTGCGTCTGACCAGTTGACCACTGGTCAAGCTAAAGTCTCTCTTACTATATTTTTCACTTGACCGTGAATAACGCGATTTTCTTATAGCGAATATATACAAGACAATAAAGCAAGCACTCGGCCGAGAATATGTTAATACCCCTGAAGTCATGTCAAACTTGTTATTTTAAATAGGACTGAATTTATGAATAATTAGATATATCATATGAACAATTTCATTTTCCCGATGTAAATAATGAATAAACTCGTCGATCAAAGTGGCATATTAAAGTCATATTTGACTCGTACAATTTAAATGTCTTTTTAAATATAATCGAATAAAATATCTGAATTATTATAATTTTTTAATTTTCTTTAAATTTTCTCAAGCATTTACAATTCTTTCATTCACGATTTTATCGTATATTACCAGAGAAAATTTGTAATAATTATTAAAATATTACAAAGATTCATACGCGGTATAATAAATTATTAATTAAACCAATATCCTTCCTGTCATTAACATTTAAATTCAATCAACATTTCTAATTAATCGTTTTCAAACCTAAAGTCCATCAATCTTTAAAAAAAACAAACTCCACATCATATCAAGAAAATTCCGCTGCAATTAATTTTCCAACACAATTTCACCACAATCTCAAATCTTCATGATAAAAATAATAATATAACCAAGAACACACTTACACCTTATAGTACCTACATCCTTTCTTACACATTAATCAAAAACTAGCAAGTTTCAAAATTACAAATTCATAACACAACCTCTAACATCGATCTCAAACAATAAACCCAAACTAAAAAAGAAAGAGAGAAAGAAGATTCATGTTTGCGCGTGAAAAACCAGCTTCCGTCCACTTTGCAACAAGAACACACATACACACACACATCGGGGGCGATATTCAGTATAAAGCAGGTTGGTCACTCTCTCATACATACTCTTTTAAGCTTTACCATGCAAAAGCGTGTTTTCGCTCGTGGCTCCCCGAGTACATAACAGCAACATCAGCAGTAGCAGTAGTAGCAGCAGCAGTAAAAAGAAAGAGAGCCGTGTCCACCTTCTCCCTAAAAAACGATAAATCATCCTCTTTCGCGTGGCCGGCCGTCGCGTGCCGGCTGTCGTATAAGGTAGGAGTGACCAGCGCAAGCGCGCGCATGAGTGTGTGTGTAAATGTCCGGCCAGGTATAAGGATCCGGTTCTGTGTGTATATATACATATAACGTATACGCATGGACGCGCATGCCACACCGGAAACTTATTTGGCTATCCCCAAAACAGACACACTTATAGGTATATAGGTATGTGTGTATACATCAGAAATTGGCCACTGCTTTTCTCCTTCTCATCGCCTTACCGCGATGATGACCAGGCGACTGATTTATTAACCCCCGCGTTTAAGTTAGCTGCTGGCGTATATTATAATATGCCTGTGAAGGGATTTAACTTGCTAGCTTTGGTCACCCTTCTTTTTTTTCTTTTTCTCATCCTCCTCTTCTTCTCCTTCTTCTTCTACATATTCTTATTTTTTCTTAGAGCTATGTTTCCTCGGCTCATTTTTCATCGAGATGTTCGTTGGCATAATAGCAGCTTAATTCGACTGGATTAACCTTAGTTTAAAGACAAATTGAAAGGCTCTAGCTTTTTTGATTCGACTTGGAGATCCTTCAAACTTATTTGCATCTTTTTGTTTAAAATTCATCTTTACACTATGTCTCTCACATGGTCAACCACAATAAATATAAATAAAAATGGATGATTTTTTATGTTTTTTTTCGCATATTTTAAAATAATATACACGTTTGGTATCAACCACAATATATATTTGATGAATTTGCGCAGCAAAAGCACGAAGAGAAAAATCTTGAGTATAGTCAAGGAATGCGGTGTCTTTCAGAGTCTCTGGTCTTATTGAGTCGCGGTTTACGCCGCAGGCGCGTATAGTATAGTGAGCATAATAATAATAATAATTTTAAAAATAAAGAACAATACAACGAGAAGGTAGGAAGGAGTAGGTTGAGAGAAACGAGGTATATAACGTTGAATACAACTCGAATATAGACTCTCTCACTCTCTTTTTAGTTATATAGAAATCCAACTCTCGTCGTATATAGTCAGAAGGATTTCCAAAAGTAAGGGAGTGTGAGAGGCGAACGTAGCTACCGCCGTCGTATGTACGTAAATTGGCGCAAATTGGCGCGAGCTTCCACTGCACGCAGACTATATCTCCCTCTCACTCTCTCTCTCTCTCTTTTCCTCTATACACAGCTTGTTCGAATATGCCCGGGATCTGAAGCGTATAGAACCTACCCCCAGTAGCAGCAGCAGCAGCTCTATATAAGCCAGTGGCAAGCAATTCAAAGTCCCGCGTCCGTGCTTTATACATATATCTACGTCTCTCTCTCTCTCTTCTTTGCGTTAGAGAAGCAGGCATCGTCGTCAGTATGCTACTGACAGAGGAAGAAGGAAAACTAGCAAGGCCCTTCGGGCTCTCTTGCTATAACGTCTTGAGAGACCTTGTGGGAAAGATGAAGGAACAGCCAACGAGATTCGTGTGGCTTGCCCCCGAGAGGTACCAGAGACGACGACGACTACCTCCTGTTCGCGTATTCTACAGTCACGAGATGGAAGTAGGGAAGGAGGGATGATTTTGGCAAGCTCAGCCGGGCATGCATGTAGCTCTCTCTTTTGCTCTTTCTCTCTTTCTAACTCACTCTACATTTCAGTTCGAGCTTCTATACTCTTCTAACTCATATTATAACTATATATGTATGTGCTTGCAAGCTCCCTCTACTCCTATATAATATATATGCTACTGGCTGGGCAAGAGAAGCACGAACTTTCGACCCGATGGAAATTTAACTTCGACAACGATGCTGCTGAGAAAGAGAGAAATTTAGACCCTGAAGCAGCAGGAAACCCAGGAGAACCGAGTATGGAGAACTAGAGAGAAAGAGAGTTTTCGAGCCGCTAATTGGCCGCTCTAAATGAGAGAATGGTATTTTTCACCGACTCGTCATTAGCTCTCTCACTCATTCTCTCCCTTGATGTTTCAACACTGTAATTTGCCTCTGCCTCCTTCATCACTCTAGAAACTTAAGCCAAAGAGTATGTGTGTATGTGTGCCTAAGTAGCTACTTTGTTATTAAGTGCCTACTACTGTCAAACCAAGTTTCCTTCTGTTTTTCGAAAAAAAAAGAAAGAAATAAAGGAATAGTTGAGATTAGAACTTTGTACTTTGGAACCTCTGCTTTTAGACGGTTAATTATTACTGATTATCATTAGAGAAACTTGAATAAGATACAAATGTGTATACACTTTGTAATTTAAATTTATTAGCGTTAAGTCGATTACTTAAATTAGAGACAAAAGAAATGAAGACGATGTGTATGTGAATGTATGGATGGATGTTATTGGCCGGAAATGAAAGTTTGAAACTTGTAGGGGAGTATTGCTTTATTGATTGACGTTCTAGAAATGAGGTATTGGTATATAGCTTCGAGTTGTTGATGAACTATTTGTAATTTAATTTTAAAAGATTTGTTTTTGGAAATGAAAGAAAAAATAAAAATAATGATGCATGTAATAAATTATAATTCATTACAAATTTAAAAATGTTACATTTGAATAGTTGAAAAAAAATGTAAAATTTTGTCAATTGAATACTTCACAGTAAGACGAAAATCAGAATTATTTCAAAATTCAGCCTTTACAGTGACATAAAAGTAAAAAAGGAAATACACTCGAGTATAGTGAAATAGCGATATACATACATACCACACAACAGAGAGTAGGAAGTTAAAAAGCAGCTCGTTGCCGTTTGCCGCACGACATTTCTTTCTCTAACAACCATCTCGCGAATAAAACGCACACTACAGAAGAGAAAGAGAACAGGCCCGAGGCTATACGAAATATTCTTACTACAGCATACCCACACATACACATATAGAACTGCCTATTCGGCAAGTAAGTTCGAAAAGCTAAGCTTCATGTCTTTGTCAAATGTACACTACAGTGAAAATGAAGCTTTCGTGGCTGTGAGAAAAGCTGAAGCTCAGACGTCTCCTACAGATTTTCCTGTAAAACTTATATTATATATACCTTTATATACCTATATTATGTGTATCGAGTGTGAAGTAGAAGCAGAGAAAGTCTAGCCCAGAAGTATCAACATCCCTGTAGTGTTAGAAACTTTTGAGTTTCGTATGAGAATTTCATCACTACTGCCAACGACTTCTTCTCTCCACTACTACAACTACTACTTCTACTACTACTACTTTGCATCTATGACGACTTGTAGCTTTTCAAAAACTGTTTGACTCCGTGTTGTTCAAAGTTGGGAAATGATTTTCTACGCCAAACGGTAATTTCAACTTTTTGATTGAAATTTCTCACGTACACATCACCAAAATTTTCTATTTTCATCAATATACATCTCCCTCTCTCACCTTCATCATGTATGTGTATTTGGAATAATCCAGATTTAGATAACTCTCTCTATTTCTCATACTCTCAATAATTCATAAAATCCTCACGATAAAAACGACGACGACGACCATCAAAAAACTAAAATTTTCTAAAGTTCTTGAAAGATTTTCGGGTCTGCGAAGCGTATTTCCTCCTATGTACTCAAGAAAGCACAAAAATAGACAGGACAGAGAGAGAGCGAGAGAGAAAGAGAAAAGAAGTAGCATTATCCAGGGGAGAAGAAACGAGAAATTCAAGTGTACGCTTTCAAGGAGTAGCGAGACTAGCGCACGGGAGTAAAAGAGAAAGAGAAAAAGATCTTCGCTCCGTAGCTTCGGATCAAAGAAGGAGGAACCAATAAATTCCGCGCAGTCGAATCGTTGTGTCCTGCATATATCGGAGCGAGCGAGCAGTCAAAAGCCATAAGCAAGAGAAGCAGCATAAGAGGCAGGACAGAGAGGGGAGGTAAGGGAAAAGAGGAGGAGGATGATGCGAAGAAATAAGGAAAAGAGAGGCGCCTGGCTTCTCGGAAGCCCAGGGGAGACGGTGATGCTGCTATAGCTGCTTCTAGTAGTAGTACCAACGCCAGGGGGGGATGAAGAGTAAAGGGAACGCGGGCAGATAGCACGGACTGGCTGTCGAGGTATAGAGGATAGAGGTATGAAGGAGGAAGATAGAGCGAGTAAGTATAAGTGAGGGAGGAGGAAGAGAAAGATAGCCAAACGAGGAGGAGGAGGAGGCTGCTGTCCTCCTCTGGTCCTTAAACCGACAACATAGGAAATCCCCTCTTGGCAGCAGCAGCAGCAGTATAGTAGTAGCAGAAGCAGCAAGAGCCTGGGAGTTGGGGTTGCCATAGCGACGGACGCGTGACGTAACCACCCAGCAGGGTAGAGCCGCCACCACCACCACCACCTCCACCCGCTTGAACCACGCACTCTTTGAAACAAATGAAGGCACGTCGCTCCTCGGCTTCTCTTCCTCTTACTTGCATGGAGAACTCCACGAGTTGCTTTATCTATCTCTCTCTCTCCCTTTCGTTCTCTTTCCTTACGAACCTCGAACTTGCCTTTGCCTGTCCCACGAACTTCCTCGTCTCCTTCCGTACTATACTCCCTCTTGCCTCCTCCTCCTTCTCTTCCCAGCCATCTCCAGCTTTCTAACCACCCACTGCTTTCTCTCTCTCTCTCTACTCAGGGTTGCTTCGTCTTTCTCACCCTCATCTCTCTCTCTCTCTCTCTCTCTCTCTCTCTCTATGTGCTTCCTTTCTCTGGCTCTTCGGTCCCGAGCTCCATTTGCTCGCTCTCTTCCTTATAGATCACCGGCGCTCCCGGCGCTTGAGGTACTTTTGAGGGATGAGGAAACGAGGCTGAGTGAGATAGAGAATTGAGAGTAAGAGAAGAGACGAGGGGGGGTAGAAGAACCGATGATGTCCTGAGGGGTAAACTCGAGGGAAACTATCGCTCTACTCGATCCTTCTCTTGCTTCCTCATCACCCACACACATACACACGTACTATATATAAGGCTGCATCAGCAAGACCAAACTTGCAACTTCCTTATACTCTCCCTCATGTATGCCATCCTCCATCCTCCAAACCTCCTCTTCAACTACGCCATCTTCTCCATCTCTCTAACTTCTTACTTATTTCTATTCAACTACTATTTTCTTTGTTTTTCTTCATATGTGTATGTGGTGTGTGTGTGTGTGTGCATCAAGTTTACACATTACAAAATTTTTAATTCAAAAATGTTCGTGCTTTTAACGAGCTTTCAGGAGTTATATGGTGGTAGTACTGCTGCTGATAATGGTAGTGGTAAAACTAAATGCTTTAGGGAGACCTACGTCATCTCAAATGCACTTTAGAGCTTGATATAGCAAAATAATTGTTACCACTGATTGCGCATCACTTGTTTCTTTTTTTTTTTACCATTGCACCAAGTGCAGACTGCTTTTTTTACCTCGATGAATTTTCTAGAGCTTTTTCAGGGTATGCACATAATATACTCTTACTAGGACATGTTGTCACATGCGGGTCACGGATTTTGATGAAACTTGGTACACTGGACCCTTTTGGCATAATATGAAAGAATCCCAAGTCCTAAGGTCT
>JAPYZE010003037.1:0-18956 GCA_030522805.1 Leptomastidea abnormis | reverse complement strand
TATATATATATATGTATATAGAACGGTGGGTTAAGGGGCAGGGGGGGAAGGAACTTATAGTACTCGGGCGACACGCGAAGCGCCGAAGGAGAGCGTTTATGGCTGGAAAGGTACCGTTTCACCTCTTGAACGTATATGTATAGGATAACGCGCGTCCAACACTTACATACATACATACACACATACATACATACATACATACATACACACACATAAAAACATATAGCACAGAAAGAAAGAAACTTTTCATGGCTCTGTACAACCGTAGCGCACATGCAAAACCGTTGCTGTTGGTGCTGCTGCTGCTGCTGCTGCAGCTACGTATTATTTATATATGTTACATCACGCCTACGTGCTGTATGTATAGGTACACGCTAGTTCGCGCTAGCCTGTTCTTCTACTTTGGCCCTTTTTCTTTCTTTCTTTCTTATGTCCATTTTTTATGCTATATATATAATAAACAGCAGCACATGCTGGCGGTTATTATACATGTCGCCTCTTAAGAAGTGAGTGTGCGCTACT
This sequence comes from Leptomastidea abnormis, assembly GCA_030522805.1. Lineage (NCBI taxonomy): Eukaryota > Metazoa > Arthropoda > Insecta > Hymenoptera > Encyrtidae > Leptomastidea > Leptomastidea abnormis. Next base: position 18,434 of record JAPYZE010003037.1, on the reverse strand, counting down.
TGCGCATTGACACTATATTATACCTCCTACTTGCCATCGATGCAGTGAGTGTTCTAATTTCTCTCGGTCTCTCGTCATGATATCGCACCGATTACCACTACCACCACCACAATCATCACCACCGCTTCCACTCCTGCGTCTTTCCTTCGTCCTTTTCTACCCACAAGAAACTGGTGTAGGTGCAGTGCATTAAACTTTTTCTTTTTTTTTTTTTTTTTTTCTTCGCCATTTCTCTACTTCTTCTTTTTTTTCACGCATCTATCGGTAATATATTATTTTCATCTGCAAATCGTCCATCAAGCAAATCTTATCATTATATCTTGCCTTCTGTCATATTCGTATCCTTAAATATAAGTACTGCATCCAAAGTCAAGATTCTTACTCCGATTAATTCGCGAGAATTGAAAACGCTGATAATAATAATACTACGCTATATGTGTGGATCTGCTTTATGGGAATACAATGTATGTTTATATAGAGAGAAAAAGAGGAGTATCCCTGCAGGTTGTATAATAGCATATAAGTCACACCTGTGGGAGAAGAAATTCAATTGGTGCAGGCGAGGTTGATGAAGCACACGACTGTCTATATATCAACAGCTCGTTTCTCATGGTATATATATATATATATAAAAATATGTATAGCTTTCGTTTGGTTTTGAGTTGTCCGGTCATCATCAATATAATGCTGACGCGAAAAGTAGTAGGTATAATAACAACGAGTCGCGTGCATAAGAAAAATTAAGAAAACAGTCTCTTTGTATTACAGATGGGATGCTGTAATAAGCTAAAATTATTCCCCCTACTCCCTCCCGCGCTCGCGCGCTAGCGATATAATAAAAATTGAATACTTCGCGTTGAAGAGGGACGTTATTACTACCGCTGACTTGAAGCTAATACGACATTCATATTTTTTCATGGTAATTGCCCAGAAGAGCAGTAGTAGTAGTAGTAGTAGTAGTAGTAGTAGCCGTGGTTCACTTTTTTTTATTTGGGTATGTGTGCGCAACTGTGTGTGTGTGTGCGTGCGTAGTTCTACACCATTAAACTAAAAAACTAGTGACACCTGTAATTTTGAATTAAAATTATGACATGGAGCCTTACAATTTACCCCCTTGCCAATAATCTAATTCTCTCTTCTTCTTCTTATTTTTTATTTTATTTTATTTATTTTTTTTTACGAGAAAGAGCCTTTAAGTAAAGTTAATTACAATTATAATTATAAGTCGCTTGAAAGTTCCGGACTTTAACTTGGGATGTATATAATATAGAGATACTTATAGGTGGTGTACATATTCTTTTGTTTTTACGATGAGAAACTTCAATAATAATTTTCAATTTATTCGCATAGTCTCGCGTCGTCGTCGGCAAGAGTGGCTGCAACACAGAGAAAGAGAGAGAGAGAGAGAGAGAGAGAGAGAGAGTACGTACTTTAGAATATGAGATGTTGATGTTGCTGGTATGCTGTTGCTCTTCGCATATATACATGTATATAATAAAAGCAAACACACGTATAAATCACCATTGGAATCAACCGAAGGAAATCAATCATACCGGCGCGGTTGTTGTTGTTGTTGTTGCTGCTGCTGCTGCTGCCGCGCGTAATTATATGCTTTTCCGTGTAAAGTGAAATTGATTATCCGGCGTAAAGAAATGAGCGGCAATTGTGAAAAAAGTGATAAAAAAAAAGGTTACGCAGTTATAGTTGTTGAAGTATCATCATCATCATCATCAGCAGCAGCATTGCGAATTCTCGTCTTTTCTTCTTCTTCTTCTTCTTCTTCTTCTTTTTGTTCTTTATTACGCGACGAATGTATGTAATACGTATCCGCGAGACTCCGGAAACAAATAAGACTCTCTCTCTCTCTCTCTCTTTATATCAGGATATATATCTTGTGTAATGCTATATTATACATCGCTCACGTACTCGCACTTTCTTGCGCAGCTTGCAAACATTCATTCTCAAGCGCGTCCACTATCCTACTCGATCCTATCTCTCCTTTTGCGTGCAGTGTGCTTATCTTGTAAATCGAGTATCACAAATTTATATCCAAATAAATTCTCTGTGTGTTCTACTAATTAATGCCAAAATTTATTAAATAAACCATGAAAATTACCCGTGAAACCAAAACGCTTAGTTTTATATATAGCTACACATACATATATACGTATAGCATCTCTCAACCTATATAATATAATTTAAAGAAAAAAATAGATAGCTGTGTAGATAGCTGCGTATAGGTAGGTATAGGTCTGTTAAAGAGGCGCGAAACCGGCTAATTTACGATGGCGGGCCGTTATGTTGCTAACGCTGATTTCCCCAATGTATTACTCCCACAATCACTGAGAAAACGAGTGAAAGAAAACGGCTCGAGAGCAGAGTGTATAGCAGAGGATATACAGAGGGTGGAAAAGCACGGGTCCCCCCCCCTCTCTCTCTCTCTCTCTTTCTTCCAAAGAGCTTGACACTCGCTCGAGACGTGACGTGGAGAAAAGGGAAAAGGGGGAGGAGGAGGAGGAGGAGGAGGAGTTGGGAAGGTACAGGCTACGGCAGAATCGAAAGGTGGAAAATAAATCGAGAGAGAGAGAGAGAAAGAGAAGAGTAGAGAGGCACACTCGAGTTAATTTTCTTTAAACGGAAATCGCACGGTCGAAAAGACGAAGAAGAAGAAGAAGAAGAAGAAGAAGAAGAAGAAGAAGAAGAAGAAGAAGAAGAAAAGGGGATAAGAGATCACGAACATCCGGCATTCGCAGCAGACCGTCCCCTATCCTGAGTGAAAAATAGGAAAGGGGATGAGATTTTCAGTTCTATGAGAGCTGAGTAGAAGAGAGAGAGAGAGAGAGAGAGAGAGAGATAGACAGAGAGGAAGGAAGAAAGAAAGGACGACGGCGACGACTACGACGAGGAGAACGACGACGATCTGGCTGTAACTATCGTAACAAGAGGAGGAGGAGGAGAAGAAGGGAGAAGTCGCGAATTAATTGCCTTCTAAGCCTCTGACTACGATCGTGCCTCGTCTATATATATATATATAAACCCAGCATACACACACACACACACACACACACACACACACACTTTATCGGAGGGAGGAAATCGTAGGTGTGGTTGTCAGAATAAGCTAGAAGTAGCCCCGAGAAAAAGAGAGAGAGAGAGAGAGGTAGGAAAAGCTCTCTAACCCGCGCGAGCGCACAAGCTGTGGACATATATATAGGGAGGGGGGGGGGAGAGAACCCGCAGTACCTTCTTTAACGGTAACATGCCGACTTCTTCTTTTTTTTTTTTTTTTTCTAAGAAGTTGAGTTGCACGTGAGCAAGAGGCACCACAAGAAAAAGAGACGGTGAATCTATTTTTCTCTTACCCTCTCGCGCGACCGGTGGTGCACTTTGGCTTAGACCTACGGGAAATTCGAGCAGCAGCTGCAGCAGCATCGGCGTCGCGAAACCCGTGGATGAAGGAAGAGATTCTCGGCGTGCGATAACGACCACGAAGTCAGTCTCTCTCTCTCTCTCTCTCTCTTTTTCTCTCTCTCGTTGCGCTCTCTGCACGTGACTTGTGGTAGTCTTTCTCTCCCTCCTCCTCCTCTATCTCTACCTCTCCTGCCTCGCGTCCACCTCATCCTGATCCGACTCGTCCGTGTCTCTTTCTCGCTCTCGTGGCTTGCGCGCGTGCTACGTTCCGCCGACGAAACACACGTGTCATTTGGCAAAGTAGCTCTTCGTATCCTTTTTACCTTACTTTTCCCCCCTCTTTTTACTTCTTCATTTCGTTTTCCTTCTTTTTCTCCTTCTCTTATCCCTTCAATTTTTATATTTATCTCTCTCTCTCTCTCTCTTTCTCTTCTCCAGGCCAACCCTCCAGGCTAAAGGCAAGCTTCGTCTTAATTACGCATCTTATCCGTGGAAGATTAATGAAAAATTATTTATACACACATACCTACAGACATACGCGATATACGCACACACGCATATCAATTTTCTTATCAATTCTGAATTTATTGCTCTTCGTTTAATTACAAGCTTTTATTTCTATTTCTTGTATTGCCATCGTTCGACGTGCTGTGTGTGTGTGTGTGTGTGTGTGTGTGTGTGTGTGTGTGTGTGTGTGTGTGTGTGTACGTTCACTGTTTGAAATGAAATAAAATGTCCAGAGGCGCGGGAATTAAAAAGCAATCGGTGATGAAAAATATTGAAACTGTCAGGTAGTAGTTGAAATATATGACAAAAACACTTATACCCATCCAGTGTGTATTGGTATATAAAAAAAAAAAAAAAAAGCAGAAAAAAAAAGGAAAAAAAAAAAAAAAAAAGAGAAAAGAAAAAAAAAAAAAAAAAAAAAAAAAAAAAAAAAAAAAAAAAAAAAAAAAAAAAAAAAAAAAAAAAAAAAAAGAACACTTGGGAAAGGCTGCTGCTGCTGCTGCACAAAGAAGCAATAATAATCCACGGATGCAATAAAATTTAAATAGTCTCTTTAGTCAATTAGCGGATAGGCAGTAAACCTGATGGATCGTATCACAAGTTTAAGTGATATAAAGCGGACCTCATCGTTTCTCGTTGCAGCGGAAAAAGGCCAGAATCTTGTTCAGTCGTACAAAGTGTTGCTGCGCAACCTATATGTATAAGAAAATATATCTTTTACGATATACATATTGTTAAACGTTGCTCGCAGCAAGAAAATTATAACAGCTTAAAATTTATAAGGAAGTTCAATAAATGTATTTTTACTTCTTCTCTTTTACCACCTACATCCGCAAATGTTGCATTTTAAAATTGATATTAAAACTAAAAAAGATGAATATACAAGAGAGAAAGAGAGAGAGAGAGAGAGAGAGAATGCAATTTCACGCTTGATTTGACCTTTGCCTTACTCTCTCTCTCTCTCTCTTCTTTTTTTGTAGTAGTAGCGGAAGCGACACGTCACAAAGAATAATTCACGCTTTATTGGCAAGGAGATGCGCAGCTGGGCTGCACTTGCTTGTGCATATATACTTACCTATAGATATATAAAAGAGAAAGAGTAGAGTAGCTATATGTAACAGTGAGCGCGCGTGAGATTAATGTTATTGACTGTTAAAATGTCAAGAGATGAGTGTCGTTGTCGTCGTCGTCTACGACGTTATCCTGCTGATGGTCTGCTGCTGCTGCGTGTGCTGCAGACGAGTCGGAAGCGCCGCGGTGCGAGAGAGAGAGAGAGAGAGAGAGAGTAGGTAGGTAATAGACAAGGCCCCCGTGGCGACATTAACGTGCTAATGCACACTGCAGGACGTCGTCTTGCTCTATCCTCATATCATACATATACACATATATCCTACACATAGGTATAAATATATGTAGGTGTATACAAGCTTCTCAACATATCCAGGTGCAATATATACATGTACTTCGCCCATAAGGCTACCAACTACTTCTCTGTGATGACTCTCCTCTCTCTCTCTCTCTCTCTCTCTCTCTCTATCTTTCTCTATCTCTCTCTCTCTCTCTCTCTCTCTCTCTCTCTCTCTCTCTTTCTCCATGTGCACTTTTCCGAAGCTACTGCGCGTGAATCTCGGCTTCCTTTATGTACAGCACATACCAGCTATCCTAGCTACCTGCTACTATACCTATATTACATATACGCACAACGCACGACACGCGCGCACATCAACTAGCGCAAATTGCATATAGCTAATTTATGTATAGTATATGTATATATGGTTCTAGGGAATACATATTACGTATATTGCATATACGCAGCAGTTTGTGCTGCTTCGCAGTCGATGAACATTTCGAGTGGGTTGCTTGTATGCAGGGTGTGTAGGTATGTACGTATGTATGTACCTACATTACGTTTTCTCTCATGGTCAGCTCGAGTGGCGCGATCCTGCACGGCTATAGGTATATATAGCTATAGGATACTCTCTCGTTTACCGCTGTAATCGCTTTATCGGTATCGATACTGATGCTCTCTCCTTCCCTCTCCCTCTCGCTCTCTCTTTCTCTCTCTCTCGTTTCGTAGGATGCGTATATATATACGTACCTATGTATATCGATACTGGCTTAACGTATAATAACCGGCCCCTGGACATATCTCCTTACGCCTCGTGTCAACCTCTCACGCGCTCGTCTCTCTCTCTCTCTCTCTCTCTCTCTCTCTCACATATACGCCTATCGACTCACCAGCTCTCTCACCTACCTCTACCTTCATATGTATGATGATGATGATGATGATACAGCTGCACTAGACTCTGGCTTATTTTGCGCGTCCACTCTTCCGGAAAACACACGCACATAGACTTACATATTTATATATATATATATACGCATGTCCTGCAAACGGTGACTATATATCTATATTTGTAACGTGTGCACGGCGTTTATGGGACTAGGGACCGAACGTGTTTCTCATCTCTCGTAATCTTACACCCCACGCTCCATGCACTATCTATCTGTCGTGTCTATCTTTCTCTTTCTCTCTCTCTCTCTCTCTCTTTTACTTTCTGTGCGCTTGTCTATAAGTATAAGTATAGCCTCTGCAACGACAAAACGTCTCAAATGATACTCGTCTGCTCTCTTCTTCCTATCTCTATTTCTCTCTCTCTCTCTCTCTCTCTTTCACTCACTCGCTCACTCCATCCCATCTTCTCTCCCGTTGCTACTCATTTCTCTCTCCACTCCTGGTAAATTGAAGCGTTTATCAAACGGTTTTTATCCCGCAAAATTGACTATCCACTCACTTTGATCCAAAAAATAAACGAAATTTATATAGTTACCTATATACCCTGTTTTTTTTTACTTATTTATATTTTTTTCTTTTTTCAAAGATCCCTTTCCCTCAACCAATTTATTCCGTTCAATCAATCATTGTATATACCTACATGTATATATTTTTAGAGTATGTGATAATAAAACAATAAGCTTAAATCCGAAATTTAAACGAAAATAAAAACATAAATAAATATTATATATGTAGGTACATATAGTAAAGCTCGCGTTTTTAATAAAACCTACGCATTATTTTCACTATATATACGATATCTTCGATTTCGAAAAATAAATAAAGATAATGGTACATATACGTGTGTCCGGTTCTCTCTTTCTCTTATGATTCTCTCTCGATTGAATCTCCCCTGCGCGTCGAGGGTAATTTAAATCGACGCAAGCGCGCGCGCCCCTGTGTGTGTGTGTGTGTGTGTGTATGCGCGCGCGACCCCCTGGTATAATAATCAAGCTCTTGAGCGCAAGACCGGCCTTCGCCATTATAATTTAGCCCTACTGCGCTTTCTTTCTTTCATTCTTTCTCTATATTGTGTAGCACTCTCAATATGCCCTCAGCGGAAGTAAATAAAATATCCAGACCCTCTTTTCCAGCCTTGCCTTTTCTTCATATTATATGTATACGTGTGCTATTCTTACTCGAAACACACACACACACACACACACACACACACACACACACACACACACACATTCCAAGAATCGGCTAATTAGCCACCTCCTCGCGGCGACATGTAATTTTCTCGATATAAAAATTAAGCTTGTATTATAACCCCATTATATCCCCATTATTATGTAGGTATAAGCAATATATATATAAATTTATATATATATATATATATCCATACACATATCGCATTAGTCACGAAATTTGCACTCGTAAAAAATAAATTATGTCGGATATAAGTAGCCGTGTGTATACCTCTATATACCCAAGGAAAGGCAAGCAAAGCCAAGCCAAGCTGGAGTAGCGCGGCTGAACAATCTGGCTGTTACTACTTAATAGGATAATTGACTAGTGCATGGATAGTATATATATATATATATATATATATTATGTACATAGATGTGTTGTGGGTATACGCACGTACGTACATACATGCATACCTACGTACATGCATACATGCATACATACATACGTACATACATACAAGTGCATGTGGGTGATAAAGTGGTGCCGGTCGGTCAGTAAGTCAGTCAGTCAGTCAGTCAGTCAGTCAATTCATGTGTAATTTCGTGATGATGATGATGATGATGATGATTATGATGATTATGATCGTACCTGCATAAACAGTGGCAGCACAAGATAATCCCCAGGCCGCGGTGAAGCTTCTCGTCGATTTCGGCAATCCTAGGAAAAATAGCGAACATGCGAGTGTGTCGGTTGCGTTGTAATGGATTGCTGCAGCAGGAGTTGTCAGGAGTGTCCTATATATTTTAATCGCTCGCTGGCACTGACTTTAGAAGTAGCAGTTGCAGTGGCACGTAGTATTAGTATAGTTGTACAATTTATTACTGAGCTGTTATTTTGACGGAAAGTGAAGAACCGCGTGTTGCGCTCCCCCCTCAGCTAAAAGTATATATCTTGAGTTTTGCACGCGAGGAAATCCCGGAGACCGGGAGAACTGGCGAGGAAGAGAAAGAGAGAAAGAGAGAGAGAGAGAGTAAGACGAGCACGAGCCGAGGGACAGGAGCTTCCTCGCGGACTGACTCGGACTTGTCGACTTTGACTCGGGGCCCGTAGAGCCGCGCGGCTGGAGAAAGAAGCAGCGGTAGTAAGAGGAGGGAGGGAGATAGAGTAGAAAGAGAGAAAGAGAGAATAGGTAGGGAGGGGAGAGAAAGAGAAAGAGAGGTCCTGCTGGTACTATACGGCGGCTGGGACTACGACAACGTCGTTTTGCTGCTGTGTATCTGTGTGTATATGTAGATACGAATAACGTGGGTATAAGGTGTGCAGGAGCAGCGGCGGTGGTATAAGCAAGAAAGAGAGAGAGAGAGAGAGAGAGAGAGAGAGAGAGAGATAGGAGGTATAGAGCGCAAGAAGTTCCGCGTGGTTTGTGTGTGTGTGTGTGTATATGCTATCCGAGGTAAGTTTGGAGTCGGATTGCCGCGAGCTCTCGTAGGAGGGGTCCTGCCTATGAGTCCCCGCTAGTCCCACTTACGAGCCAACCAGAAAACCGAGTGCAGCCAGAGGATTCCTAGCCGGCATCTCCGCCAATCCGCTCTCCTACTTCAATCTCTCTTTCTCTCTCTATATGCTTGCTCGCTCGCTCGCTTATTCTCTCTCTCTCTCTCTCTTTCTATTATATATCTATATCTGCTTACCGCGCTATATAATACACTATACTCCTGCCGCGATGCTCGTCCTGCCTGCACACGGAATATACTGCCGTTCTTCTATGAGAGAGGAAAGGGGCAAGAGGAAAAAGTACAGTGTCGGGGAGGGAGAAGAGGGAAGGGGTTAGGTACCGCCAACGCCACCGCTCGCCCGGCTAATTACCGAGGCTAACGAGCGCAGGAGTATAGTACAGTCTGTATATAGGCCCTTTCTTATAATATACCCGCGTACTTATACCTATACCTATACTATAGCAAGCCCTCGCCTTACTATACCGCTACCACCACTACTATATATACTATTAAATGTTCATAATAGAGCTACTGCTGTTACTACTACTACTACTACTACTACTACTGACGCTTGCCCCTGCCCCGCAGCTCTCATCTCATTTTTTCTAATAACTCCCTTTCTCACACATGCTGCCTACTCAACTCTTCCTCCCTCATTCAATTCTCCTCTATCTATTTATCTCTCTCTCTCTCTCTCTCTCTCTCTCTCTCTCTCTTCCTTTTTTTCCTTCAGTTATTCTGTCCCTCTATATAATCTATATATCCGAGGCAACGTAGCCTGACATACGTATGATCATAGCCTGAGATAACGCAAAAAGAGAGAGAGAGAGAGAGAGAATAAGACCCACCTCGTAAAGGAAACCCTTGCTGCTGCTGCTGCTGCTGCTGCCGCTTGTCGAGTTGCTGAGTGCGTGGTGCTGGATGAGTTTGTTAACACTTTGGATAATAACTCTTCCCCATAAAGTGCCACTTTCGCCTCCTTATTCTCCTTGTTCTCCTTATTCTTCTCCTCCTTCTTCTTATGCTTCTGATTTCTTTACTCCTACTTCCACTTCTTTCATCCGCGTGTTTCGCACGCTCATCTTCCTCTGCAGTGCTCGCTCATCCTTCGTTCGGGAAATCCGATTTCCGATAACGACGACGACGACGACGTCCTTGTTAAACAATATGCACAGCTGCACAGCTCAATTAATCTGACAATTATTATTATTATTATTTTATAGTAATCTTACTTATCTCAATTTTTATATATTACGTGTATATATAATAATAATAATAATAATAATAATAATATAATATATAAGAATTTCGGGTATAATAGGGCTGCACACTCTGTGCGCGTATTTTCATTTGATTTCTCAAAGCAGCAAGGCGCACGGTTAGTGTTTCTTTTCTTTCTTTCTTCCTGTCTGTCTTTTTCTCTTCTTTCTATTTACAAAGTCTTGAATTCTAAAAGGGAACAAAAAGCCAACCTGGCTATTATATTTGATATTTTTGTGTGCATTGTAGGAGAATGAAAAAGACAAAAAAAGAGTAAGTATTAATAATTGCGAACGTTGCGAACATTGGAAGAAAACTTCTTCTTCTTCTTCCAATGCGCTCCTGAGCCTGAGCGATCGAAACAAAACGGATATAACCCGCTCGCGAGTAACGAAGATTGCCGTAAGCGAATGGTTTTGCGTAGAGAAAGAGAAGCAAGTAAAAACAGCTTGCACAGAAAGTTCTCTCTTACCCCCCCCCCCCCCTCCCTCCCCTCTCTATTTCTGCATTCCACGGAACATTAAAGCTTCTTGCGGCGAACAAGTAGGAAAAAATCTCAGGGCCCCGAGAAGAGAGTTGGTAAGAGTCGGGGAAAAAAAAAAAAATGTTAGAGCTAAGCTAGCAAATGCTACTTGTGCGACTCTCTCTCTCTCTTTCTTAAGGTATACAAAATTACTCCTGCTTTTTACGAGTTACAGCCTAACTCTCTTCTCCAAGTAGTCGACGAACTGATTTTCAAATACAAAAAAATGTATCGTCAGACGCTGCTCATAAATGTCGCTGCGTCGATGGAGTTTGAATAAAAGCCAAGCTCCAAGTATAGAAAACGCAAGCGCTAGAGAGTTAAGGAAGAAAGACTTGGAAAACTATGTAAATTTTCTCTACTTATATATCTGAGTTCGTTTGCGCGCGCGTGTGTGTGTGTGTGTGTGCAGTATAATACATGTCAACGAGCACAAATCTGCATGTATACGCGTACACCAAGAACAGAGAGTATACCGCCTGCGCGTACTCAGTTTTCAAGTGAGCGTATGCTGCTGCAAGCTGCTGCTGCTATACTTTCTGCAGAGGATCTTCGTTTTTGTTATTTAACTATTATCACTTCCCGAATAGGAGTAGAATCGACAAGCAGGAGTTGAGCGCAGGAGCTGAGCAGCAGCAGCATTAGAGACGAGTCCTATACGCACGAAAATTCGTATAATTAACATCACTCGAATTCATATATTCCGCAGCTGGTTTTCCTTCCGCAAATTCAGTATATAGGTACGTAAGAGCACGGAGAAGATAGGGAGGAGAGGGAGAAGGAACGTTTCAAGTAAAGGCTTTGCCATTGGAATTTCTCGTTTCGTCTCTTGTTCAGAGTCTGAGATATTGTTTAAGCTTTTCTCCGCTACATTTACCGCTGGAAATGGGATTCATACTTTGCTTCTTTGTCTTCTTCTGCCTATACTCCCCCCCCCCCCCCCACCTTTCTCTCATCTTTCCTCTCCTGTACGCGCGCGCTCATGTCACGCGACTCTATTTTTTCTTTCTTTCTTTCTTTCTTTAATTCTTGTCTCATCCCAGCGAGCTTTTACCTCCATCTGTTATTTTCCAAAGGGCAAAAATACAAATAATCTTTGATACTAGAACGTTAAAAACAAATCAGTGCCATGTTCCAAATCGTAAAAATGAAAACAAAGAATAAAAGAAAAAAAAGAAAAAAAAGATATAAAAAAAAGCCAATCAAGCAGGATGTTCCATGAAACTATTTTGTTTCTTCTCTACTTGCTGCGTAAGATGTATCACATTAAATATCATAAGCTTAAATATATACATATAACTATATGTGTAAGCGTATAATACATAGTCATACGAGACGTGAAAGTAAATTAATAGTCCCCCAGCTTCGAAATAATAATATGGGATATGAATTTTATGAGTTAATTACAGTTCTCGAGAGAGAGAGAGAGAGAGAGAGAGAGAGAGAGAGAGAGAGAGAGAGAGGCGCCCTCTTTCTCTCTTTATAGGTGTGTGATATAAAGGCACTGCACGTGAGCCCTAGTCGTCGTCATCGTCGTCTTGTTCCAGCGTATATTATAACCATTAAAATGGTTTAGCAATAGAAGTATAGAGAAAGATGAGTATATGAGTAAGCTGAGGTTAGTACTGCTAAACACACGTGCGCGCTCACACACGTGCGCTCACATATACTACACACTTGATAGAGTTTTCAAGTGGTCATCGATTCGGGACAAAGTAAATCACCACCGGCTGTAGCTGCTATTAAAACAAGCCAATTGCCTGGCAGCTCATTAGCGATAATGGCACACCGCTCTTCTGATGATCGTTAATTAGTTATACGAGAGAGAGAGAGAGAGAGAGAGAGAGAGAGAGAGAGAGAGAGAAATTTAACAACCTATATGAAAGGATAGGATTTAAAATGTACATATCTATATATCGATAAACGAAGAGAGAAAGAGGGAGAGAGGGAGAGAGAGAGAGAGAATTAACTGAAATAATAATCATCGGCCTGATATGTCTAATATAATATGACTGGAAAATCGAGCTAATTTATTGGGTGAGGACTTGAAAGAGCGCAAACAAGAGTGTGGAACACCGCTCTCACATTGATACCTTCTGATCCTCTTCTTATACTTTATTAAACAATTTCGGAGAAATGTTAAAGCAAACGACCAAGAAAGTTAAGTCGTTGTCGCCGCAATTAGGTGTATATTATATATATATAAAAAAAAAAGAAAAGAAACGAAAAAAAAGAGAGTAGAGAGAGAGAAAGAGAGACATCGACGCTTGATTTCAGAGCAGCAGCAGCAGCAGCTTCTCTATAGGCGTCCCCTCTTAATTTATGTAATATATCTCTGCTCCAAATACAAGTAGAATTAGAAATATAGGTATAACGTATACATTGCATATACGCTAAAGGAGCACGTGATGCTATAATAATATTCCCGCGCGTCTACATATATAGCGCTCACTCGCCTAGTATATAGATAATCTTTGTTTTGCACGAGTAAGCTTTCTCTCTCTTTCTCTCCCTTTCTCATGCAAGAGCCGATCGATAATATTATCACCCCTCCACCTCCTCCTCCTCCTCCTCCACCTCCTCCTCCTACTCCTACTTCCTTCTATTCCCTGGAGCCATTTGTCGACATCGTTCCGCGTGCCTGCTCGCTCACCTGCGCCTACTCCACCACCCTCATCCACTCTTTCATCTGAAAAATCTCGCGGTAAAAAAAGAATTGAATGCGTACATCGGGGGATATAGGTATATCTACCTCATATATAGCAAGGATGGGAAAATAGAAAGAGAGAGAGAGAGAACGGCTGCTGCTGCTGCTGCTGCTGCTGCTCGGTCAACCAACTAAAAATGTATTGAGCATGAAATTGCTCCAGTTTCCAGCCGTGATAGTGGTGGTGGCGGCGGCAACGGCACAGTAACAAGTGTATATGCTATATAGCAGCAGCCTGTACCTGTTCTCTCTCTCTCTCTCTATCTGAGCCGCGAATCTACTCGTGCGTGAGCTGTTTGCGTACGTGTGCATATACACCGGCGACGCTCGAAAACCATTTGCCACTACGTGTCTTTATTTGCTGCAGTTTGCGGGACACGACGCGGCAAATATACATATATTATATACCTATATATATATATATATATATACCCCAGCCTCGTTACTTCGCTCGGAAAACAAAGCAAATTTTATTTCCATCAATTGGATTTTACATATAACAGTTTTTCTTCTTTTTCATTTGACTGTTTCATTTTTTCTTTTTTTTCCCCTTTTTTCGCTTTTTTTCGATTTTCCAAGCTGTTACGTTTTTTTTTCTTTCTTTTATTGTTTCTCTAGATAAGACGAATTCCGGATATTGGATTCAGGCGAGAAATGACAGAGAAAGTAATTGAATTCCGCATTCTATTTCAGTTTAGACTCTTGATTTTCGTGCGCTGGTCAAGATAGATCTTGAATATTGACGTTGACTTTTTTAGAACTTGGAAATACACAATATATCCTGGGCGTCTCTCTCGCGTCTCTTTTTGTGCAGTCAACGATTTTAAACGGCTAGAGAATTTCATTGGTAGTAATCCTACGTTCTATTTTCCTTTTCATCTCACTCACTTCGACTCTCTTGTACCTATTTCTCATTTTCGATTATTCATCCTTTGGCATGCGAATATGCTTGTTTATTAAATCTACAAAGCATTTGTTTGTTGCGAGGCATTTGTTTGTGCAATTATGTCGTTTGCAGAGCGATAAATTTAAGAGAACCAATAATGCTCTCGTATTTTTAAAGGCAATAACAGCAAGTAAGTGGATTGTACTTGCTATGCGCGAGCTTAATGAAGCATCAAGCTATTTTGTAAATAAATGAAGGAATTGCCTTGCAACTCATCCTGTTTTTCTTATACTCGCTTCTTGCGATACTTTACAAGCATAAAATCTTACAAGTTTTCTTTCTAATAATAATATTAATTGGTTGGATTTTTAAAAAATTTTTATTTTTTAAAAATCTAAAAAATACATCGTAAACGCTTTGTATGACAGCATCCACGTGAAAAAAGGATGGTAGAATAATTACAAATTGTTAAGAAAAAAAAAAAAAAAAAGAAAAAAGAATTATTTTCATAAAAAAAGAAAAAAGATGGCCGCACTTGTAATGCAACACACGGCATAACGGTGGCCAATTAAAAAGTTACAAGTTTGAAAATAAAAAAATAAAAAAGAATTGATGGGAGATGTTATAAGGGCTTAATTAATTCATTCTCGTGCAGAGTAGGCGCCGCGCGCGAGTCAGGGGTAAACAAAAAAAAAAAAAAAAAACAAAAAAAAATACAATGAAAAAAGAGAAAAAAAGAAAAATGATTGGCCGTAATAAGTTTAATCAGCAGCGCTTAATTTTTCAATAGCGCTTGCACGAAAATTTACGCATGTATATCAATCAGGCTTTACACGTAGGTTATAATATATATGTAGTAGTAGGCCAGTATAATAGAACTCTCCTATCTATCTATCTATCTATCTATCTATCTATCTGACTATCTATCTATATACACTGCTCACAGAGAGTATATACTTGTCGGCAAATCCATAGAAGGATGAGGGTTTGTTAGTAAGTGGTAAGGGAGGAGCGGGCGGGGGGGGGGGGAGCAACAAACGACCGGAGACGCGATCGCAGGGCAGATACACGTCGATTCCGAGCTTTCAATCTCGGCTCTCTGTGTTAATTAAGAGCCGCCGCCGCCGCCACCGCCACCGCCTCTACACTGCCGCGCGCTATTTTCTCAGGCGTATAGTCGCTAAAACAGAAGGAGCGAAAATACCAGAGAGGTAGACGGGGCAGGGGGAAGAGGAAAAAGAGCAAGTTCACCGACTACACACTATCCTGAGGATGCCGATGCTATGTACTCTTGCTGCTGCTGCTGCTGCTGCTGCTGCTGCTATATGTACTGGCGTCGCTGTCGATTCTAGCTGCGCTTTTTTTTCCTTGTCCTTGTAATATGCCTTCCACTGGTTTTCCAATCCAAACTATATAGGTATCTATGACATTACCTTTTACATTGATGAACTGCCAATTTTAACACATAAATATCTTACTCGACGAAATCTAGCTAACGTAGTCTTATTTAAACCGTCGAAAGTAAGCAAACGATGATAATTTTTTGTTATTGTTGTTGTTTTCTCAAGCATCATTAAATTTTGCTGATTATCCATACGCACCGACACAATGTAGGTATATTTGAACTAATCTTGCCGTTTAGTTAACACTTTAGATAAAGCTTTTCCGTCCAACTATTTTTATCGAGCCGCTCTATATTTGTTTTTTTCATAATTTTCTTTCTTTTGTTTTTTCAATTTCTTTACTGCGCGCGCACAAGTATATTCTAATGAAATGAATAAGGTCTTCGCATAAAATAATCATTAACATGGTACCTATTTATTATACTCATAATTAAGACTTATTCTATATATCTTATTAAACTTTTAAATAAATACACATTGGCGCGCATAGGGCACACGTGCTCCTTTGAAAGATCTTATCATGTATCATGATCTCGTAGTCCCGCGTCGTCATCGTCATATGCCTGCATTTATAGGAGATACAGCTATACATTCTTGAACTGAGCTTTTATAGATGTATCTATGAATACGAGTAGCATCACTACCACTACCACCACCACCACCAGCACCAGCGCAGTAACAACTTGATTAAATCTCGCACGTTTTTCAAACATTTGCATTATTAAATATACGTTTATGGCGTAAAGTAAATACGTTTTAATCAATATAGCCAGCACAGCTGCTACTGTTGCTGTTGCTCCTGCAGCGTACCAAAGAGAAAAGAAGCATAGCTGACGCAGTTATCCTTCCTTTTTTTCTCTCTCTTCCTCTCTCTTCCTCTCCTTCATCTTTTTCTTTTCCTTCTCTACCCTGTCATTTATGCATGAGTTAAAGTTAGTCTCCGCCTTTCTTAAAATTAATAAAGATAACAAAGTTGGCAAGTAGAGGGAGAGAGAGAGAGAGAGAGAGAGAGAGAGAGCGAGGGAGAACTGCTCCGTCGTCATTCGGTCCGCATCGACGCAATTAACTGCAAACGCGCAAGAAAGAGGTACAGAGTGTGCGTGCGTGTGTGTGTGTGTGCGTGTGTGTGCGTGCGTGTGTGAGATAGCGAGAAAATGAGAGTGAGAGAGAGAGAGAGAGAGAGAGAGAGAGAGATGAATAGAAATAAGAAAGAAAGGACTTAGTGGGCGGAGGGGAAGAGAAAAAGGGGAGGTGTTTATAGATAGTTGAAAAACTCCCTCTCTACTCGTCTCCCGCCCCTAGCGAGGAGAGAAGACTTATAGCTTTTCAATTTCCGTTTCTCTGACAGGTAGGTGTATATATGCAGCTAGGAGTAGTACAACGCTGAAGGGAATGTAGAGTCACACCTCGGCAATATTCAAACTGCAGAGTGCTGCGTAAAGCTCTCTTACTCTCCAGCTCCATAGCTTCTCTTAGCAGCAGCAGCAGCAGCAGCAATGTAAACAGTTAAGCACGAGAAGGAGCTGGAGGGTTAAACCTCAAGAGAGGGACAGAAATTGCACATACAAATCGATAGCTGCAGCTCCTATTGCTGCTGCTGCTGCTGCTGTTTCGCATATCGAAGGTGGACCACAGAAATAGAAGGGTAATGGATAGAGGAAAAAAAAAGAAAGCGTTTGCGGCTCTTTCTATTTCTTCAGTAAAATGTGTGTGTGTGTGTGTGTGTGTGTGTATGTGTGTGCGCGCGTACCTATGAGCCGTGTCGAATTTAGATTTTAATATAGATACGCTCGAGCGACGGCGGTGGCGGCGGGTTGACGCTCGGGCACACGCGGCTTGCAAGCACACGCAGACTCGTGAGCGCGCGACTTTTGAATTACGACGGCAAAAGTCAGTGCAGCCTTTGCGAAATAGGAGCGGGGGCAAGGGGGGACGGGATTGGTGGGATAGCGGCTTTTATGCAGCTGTTTATATATATATATATATATATATAGCTAAGCAGCTATATAGGCATATACCTACCTACCTATACCGTCTCTAATACACGAGATGCAAGTGTCCGAGATTGCGGGGCTTAATAGATCGAAAATGGCACAAATGCGCAACTGCGCATGCATCCACCAGGTGACATATATATATATATATATATATATATATATATATATACGTGTGTATATACCTCCTCCCCTACCCCTCCTATTTAACTCTGTAAATATAGGTAGTAATACTTAAAGGTATAAATATGTATATATCCATACATAAGGCTATTAGAGAGTGGCATATACTGCACACACGTATATCTACTAAACGTATATATAAGTTGGCTGCTACTGCCTCTTCTTATTTCTTCTGCACAATCATGATATCGTTCCTATATCTTGCCGTCAGAGTCTCCGTGTCCTCTTTACTCTCTCTCTCTCTCTCTCTCTCTCTCACGCTCTTTATTTCTCATCTCCTTGACTCTTTGTTACCCATATCATTTCGGGCCGTGTGCTATATTCCACGCGCACAAAAAAAATAAAAAAAAGAGAAAAGAAAAAGTATTTTGCTAGAATTACTTCCTCTTCGTATATAGATTTTAGCTATCAGAGAGAGAAAGAGAGAGAGAGAGAGAGAGATTCTCGTAATGCGTTGTTGTTCCTGCGTGATGCCTTACCTACCTATACCTACCTCCCTTCTTAATTTTTTCCTTCTCAACTACTGCTGCTGCTGCTGATGCAGAAGAGCTAACTCGCACTCCTCTGCTTATCTATATATTTGTATATATATATA
>JAPYZE010003035.1:0-12200 GCA_030522805.1 Leptomastidea abnormis | reverse complement strand
TAATCACGTCAGTTGAGGTTTGTTAGATAAATAATGAGAGCCAAACCCTTGCAATGCTTGCTACTCACAAATTTCAAATCTATACGAGTAGTGATAGCGCAGCATGCTAGGAGCGAACATCCGTTAATTTATTCTATTAATTAAAGAAAAAAAGAGTACACGTCGTTGCGTGTAATCGTGACAGAGTTTTCATAATCATAACTAAAAAAAAAATTATAAGACAGCATTATAATTCATATCAATTCTTTTATAATCTCAAAGTGTATCTAAAGACCATCGTCACGTGTTACGTGGACGTGCACTAATATGCGCTGGAAGCTAGAATTTCGGAAAACAACGAATCAGCCATACGCTGATCTTAAACTGTATATCATATTTGACAGATGATATGAGTCTTGTGCTAATCATAAAGTAGTGCTACATCTTTTCTCTACCTGTTTTACTTGGACAATAGATAACAAATAAATAAAACGCGTTCACTTATTTAAGCATTTCTCTCGTAGTGATAAGAATAATTAGATCCTGCAGAGGACGAGGAAAATTTGCCACACGTTAAAATTTTTGTATGAAAAAAAAATCAATTTTAAGAAACTAAAAAAAACACTATGATATGTTTTTGTGGTAGGAGTAAGCTGTGACTGCTGCTGTTATTATTGTGATACTTTATCGCTACGAAACCGCCACTACGAGTGACGAGCATCATTTAGTTTATTTTGAGTTCCGTGTTATAATTAAGAGATATAAATTTTCTAAGCGCAGTGGCTGATCAATTTTATTATACGTCAATTATTTTAGTACAAAAAATTTATACCGATCGAAGCATGTACATAAATAAACTTTTGCGAGATGTAGGAAAATAAACGAATATTTAAGGACTCGCTTATATAAAGGGAAATCCGAGATTCGTACTGGTGAAATTTTTCGTTTAAAAAAAATCAAACAAATCCATGATGTGCTTATACTCGTCAAATTTAAGAACATTATGCTTTACTTGTCATTTTTTAACAAAAAAATCCACAACAACGTCCCTCCGCTTTTCTCGCTATGCCAACGAGCCATAAGAATGACGACAAATCGATGCCTTGGACGAAGAAGGGTACAGTTCAGAATATTGCAAAGAAAGGCACAACTCGGGAGCACGAATGAAGGGTTCAACTCAGCGCTCACGAATGAAGGAGGGCAGAAATCGGCCTAAGATTCTAAACATTCAATTTAAATAACAAACTTTGTATAACTGACTTAAATATACGTCTAATAGTAGAGCAAACACTTTATCAAGACTTTAAAAAAAGAGCCAAGAATTTCTATCAATAATATCAGTCAAAAAGCAATAAAAATCAAGCAGCTATTAAATCGTTTTACACGAGCGCTCCGAGTTGTGCCCTTCTTCGTCCAGGGCGACGAAATACCGTACATACGTATAGGAGAGAGAAACTGTTTAACGCGTGAATGGAATTTGTACATAGTCAGTCGGTCGGTCGGTCGGAGCACCTGCTGAGAGAGCGTGAAAAGAGACAGAAGTCCGGAAGGTTTGAGTGGGGGGAGGAGAGGGTATATGGAAAAAAGAAGCACGCGGGAAACTGAGTGCGAGCGAGCGAGAAAGCGCGCGCACACACGAAGTTTTTCTGGGAGAGAAGTGTTCAGGGGGGAAGGGAGGTAGTCTCACAGATGTTGGATATGCTCACTCTCTCTCTCTCTCTCTCACTCTTTTACTCTGCGTTATATATACCAATATTAGTACAGTGTGAGAAGTTGTACAGTAAGAAGTTGGGTCTACTACGCAGTAGTGGTTAATTTTTTTTTTTTTTTTTTTTAAATAAAGCGAAAGTAGGTGTGTTTAACGTTTATTAAAAAAGAAAAAAGTATTTTTTTTTTTTTTATTAATTTCGATTTTATCAAGCAGCGCGGTAGTGATGCGTGGCAAATAAGAGTCGCAGTGTACTATATGTCAATATATAAATAAACAGTAGTGATGAGGTGCTTAGAATTATTTGAATAATCGTTTTCGAATATTTCTTTTAAAATTATTCGAATAGTAAACGAATGATTTGATATTATTCGAATATTCGAATATTAGATAATATTTATTATAAAAATTTTTATTATTATTTATTTCTTATTTTTAAAATATGAATATTGCCATAGTGTTTTAAGTTTGGTGATATATCTTTTAATTATGATGAATTTCACATCATTCATACCTAGAGACCAATTTGATAGAAAATATAATTATAAACTAATTTTTTCAAGGATGGATACCGAATATTAAAATAAACCTACAAATTACCGGGGCATCAAGTTTAAAAAAATTTTTAAGAATGTAATTTTGTAGCATTAGATCAAAATATGGTTCAACTTGACACGTATTAAGTAATTGATTTTACAACTTTTTTGTTAGTAGGGGAACATTTCCTACTTGCTACATTCTTTTTTTTTTTTTTTTAAAGAATTTTTTTTTGGTAGTGTTTATTGTTTTTAAAATTGTGTTAAATGAATAGTAGGTTGTAAGAATTGTTGAAAGAGGAATGAATTGAGTATTGGTTCGTGCAACGAAAGTGAAAGTTAGGTAGTTTTTCTCTCTCTCTCTCTCTCTTGGGTTACTAAGCGCTCCCTATACCCAGAGTTTTCCAAAGCGTTAAAAGAGAAAATGCTCGGAGCGAGGGGAAGAAGGGCAATGGACAAAGCACGAGTGGCTCGTATCTATAGGTATACAAGTAAAAGAAAAAAAAAAATCGATATAGAAGTGGCTGTCGCTGCATCGCTAGAGCGAGGACTTCACGATGCACAAGTCGAGATATCGATTTTTGAGGTCTGGTGTTGTAAGGGCTTCCAAATCCTTAAAACCTAGGCTTCGACTGTATACAGGTATATAGAGAAATATCGATTTCGTTACTTGTATACGCGATGCGTTTACACGTCTACGAATATTGTTTTGTTTCTTATCTAATCTAAAAGTAAGTTTTATTTTTGGCTCTTGGATCTTTTTTCTTGAAACCTCTATAAGAATTTAAAATTTTAATTTTTATATACTATTCTTTCTTGTACTCTTATTAAAATAAATAAAATAACGTTTCACTTCTTTTACGCTTCCAACTATTTTTTATTATAAAAAAAATATATATATTTAAACATACTAAAAAATGAGGAAATATATTAAATTATCAACTAATCCTAATGTACCATCGTTTTCAGTTCTGGCACCTGATAGTAGGCCGTGCCTTCAGTGGAATTGGAATCGGGGCTATATATACTTTGGTACCACTGTACATCGGCGAGATCACCGCAACGTCCAACGATGGTCTACGAGACGTAGTCGTTTTTTATTTCAATGTCATGCTTAGCGCTGGCATTGCTTGTGCTTTTGGACTTTCCTGGTGGATTCTACTTGAGGATGAAATTGATATACCTCTGAAAAGGTATTTTATGATATATGTATAGCTGACTTTTGTCTGTTTGATGATATTTTTACTGTAATAATAATATATATTCATTTAAATCTTTGAAATTGTGTTTAATAGTTATACTTCAAAGTTTTATTTATAATTAATTTCAAAACCTTATTTCTAGCTCTGGTATCTTACAAAATTTTTAATTTGTATAACATGAAATACATCATTCAATATCTCCGCTATAAAAATTCACCGAAAAATATTGACAAATAAGAAAAGACATAGGTGGGTTAGTTTAAAAAAAAATTTTAAACAATTATTATTTACAGGTACAGTATGAACTGTGCAATAGCGTGTATACCGGCATTGCTTTGTTGTGCTGCACCGGCAAGCCCATTGCAACGACTTAAAGGTGAACCTGCGGTACCAGTAACGAGGCACTCGCCAAGACGCGACCCTAAGAATGAAATACTCAATGCACTTGCTCGAGCACGCAATCAGGTGATATAATTAATTGATAAAAAAAGTATTATTATTATGATTATTTTTAGTTGTTTGAAGATATTTAATGTTTTGCTTGGATTTGCAGCAAATTTATTGTTGGTGTTTGCGTATAGGTTGGAATATAATGATATGCTTCGTTTACTTTAAAAGTTACAAAAACTATACGTTGTATATCTAACTTTATTAAGTTTGGCTCGGCTAATTTTAATATTTATAAGGGTAAAAAGTTTACTTTTCATCTAAAGTTTGATTAAAATTGCAATAACAACGATTTTATCCATCGATTATTTCTCATTCCTAATAATAGTAGGTAGTCAAGATATATTCGAGTAAAAAAAAAAAAAAATTACTAAAAATAAAACATAAATTAACATCACAAACATCTTTTTCCGTAAACCTTCAAACGCTCAATGAAACTCAATTTCGACACGAGTATTTAAAATTACAACCCTTTCGTTATAATATTCCAAATTAAAATCCATACAACATATATAATAAATAATGCAAATTCATATTGTAAACAAAAACACGTGCTTACTTCTATGTATACATATATATTCTCAAGGACATACATACATACATAAAAAGAGACCCCCAAAACTTAACAATCACGCGACGTTGCGCAATTAAATATTATATCCACACAGGCTCCGCGAAAGTTAAAGAGTCTTACACGCATAGCGGAAGTCATAATACCTATATAAGCAAAGCCCTTGAAGAAAATCTAATCATAGAAAATTTTCACGCGTGCACCACAGGTTCTCGTCCTTAAAATAGCAAACAAGAAGAACAAGCATATTATGTGTATAAGAAACCTTATACACAAATGTTAGCGATAATCTTGGTCTGATTTTCATTTGTATACACTATACATATAGGTATATCGGAAATAAAAGCATTATATAGCTAAGCATAAATCGAGAAGAGTTAAAGGAGGATTGTGTATCGAGATGAGGAAACGGTATAATACCACGCGATTGCAATTAAATTATACCTCGTGAAAGCGATGAGTATAAAATGAAAGAGAGAGAAATGGAGGTAGGTGGTCTAGTAATTAAGGCGAGCAGAAGTACACAGCTTGTACTGGGCAGAATTGTTAATTATGCGTTTCGCGAGGCTGAGCGACTTTGTTGTTGATGATATAGTGTATATAGGTACTGTGTGGATCGAATGGATGTACATATGTATATATGTACCTACAAACATACAACGTTTTCTATTTCTCTCTGTAAATGTCAATGTGTCCCTTTTCAGTGCGAGTGACAAAACAAAGCTGCTTACTCTGGAACTAATTATTGTGCGGTAATGCTAAGCTTATTTGACGAGATAATTAATTTGCACGAGTAGAGATAGTAATTATTGATGAAATTTCATTAAAATTTAAGTATTCATTCTTATTTCTTGAATTGTATTTTGTTGTAATATTTTGTGGTGATTCAATTATGTGGACGATTTTTAAATTAATTTTTGGAAAATTTCTGTGTGTAAACTTTTGATTATTATATTTTATAAATCACTTGTTACCCAGAAATCGTTGACGTATACATAATAAAAAAAAAATACATTTTTTCGCTTTTTCAACATTTAAATAAACAATAAAATTTTCAAATAAACAAATAATTCAAATTAATAAATACCTTACAAATTAAATTCTGTAATTTACGTTGTTCTATCCAGTAAACTTGTTGTTAGAAAACAAATATGAATCTATTAGTTAAAATAATCGCGATGACACTCTACAAT
The DNA here is from genome assembly GCA_030522805.1 of Leptomastidea abnormis. Classification (NCBI taxonomy): domain Eukaryota; kingdom Metazoa; phylum Arthropoda; class Insecta; order Hymenoptera; family Encyrtidae; genus Leptomastidea; species Leptomastidea abnormis. Next base: position 6,564 of record JAPYZE010003035.1, on the reverse strand, counting down.
ACAGACATGTACATACGTTTTACGATACCCTTTTACGATATTACACTACTTCACAATTTGCAACACAATACCACTACTATATATACTGGTGAAAATGGTCTATCCAGTTAGCCTCGTGAAACACGATTGTAAATTGATGTCGAAATTTTCAAATGGTCCAGGGGCTCTTGCTATTTCGCTATTTGACGTTGAGTTACGCGCTAGGATTCGAATGTATCCGGTACAACACACATATACACACGCACACTAATGTTGTGTATGATTAGATTAATAATTGCCGAAAATAGTTATCAATTTCCTGAGATAATTTCAGCATTTTGTGGATGCTTTGTTCCGGGAGAATTTTCGCTTTTACAATCATTTTTCGTTATATTATGTTAATTTCAAAATTAATGATTACGATGAAAGCTGTGGTGCTAATTAGGCTATTTTTATGGGGTAGTTTTTGAAGATATCTATTTGTTTTTAAATTAGTTATATTTTTTTTAGCAATATCTTATCCTGTAATGAAAATTTGATGTTTCCATTTTATTCGTGATGTGATTGGCTTAGAAAAAAACAAAACAAAACCTGAATAGACATAATACATGATGGAGCACGCGAAGCGCGCCTATAGATAACTAGTATCTACAAATTTTTGCTTTCTATAAATAATATTGTAACATACAATTATTAAAAAAACTATCATCTTTTATAAAAGTAAAATTTAAAAAAAAAAGTAATTTAAGAAAAAATAACGAAAGACATTAGAAAAAATACACTGGTTTATATTCCAATAACCCCTGGTACTCATAATTATATCTCACATAACAAAAGTTCTCTCACCTTTTGTTATATTCTCAGCATAGTAATAAATACACGTGTAGTTTTTTCGAAAAATGATATACCTGGATTTTGATAGGTTGACAAACATATATATAAAAGGAAAATACATTAAGAATATACTATAGGGCTCGAATTTCTTTCTATATTTTCTTTGCTTTTCCGGCATATATCCGGTATATTTATTTTGAGAGTGGACGTTATAGTTATACACGTGTGAAAAATAAAATGATAAAGTGTCGTTAGTTACAATAAGAATAATTTGATTCTCTTGTAAGCACATAAAAATTATGACATTCCAAGGTTAAAATGAGTGTATGTGTCCATACTTATATAAGGTGATGACATTCATATATGATACCATGAAACTTTTTTATCAAAGTAAAATATTAATTTTACGTAACATATATCAAACGCAACGGACTTAAGCATATCATTTATTGTTTTAGAAGAAAAAAAAGATGCTGAAGAACCCGAAATTCTGGCGATGCTTTGTAAGAGTTCTGACGTTGATGATATTTCAACAAATGAGCGGTGCGAGCGCTATCATTTTCAACGCACTTATTCTATTCGAGATGGCAAGTTCAGGATCAACATCGGAATTGGGTAAACTGTTAAAATAATGATGTGCATCGCCAATTGTACATGTGCAAAATTAATTTGTAATCAGTCATCTTATTTTGTTCGAAAGGGTCATTAGTTGTATGATAGATTTTAGTGATGTTAAAAAGTATATATGTACTACCAATTTTTTAAGGAAATAATTGTTCCATTGAAATAAGATCAATTTTTAAAACTTTTTTTTTATTAATCAACTACTGTTCTATACCTAATTTTGCACATCTATACATAGATAAACAATTATTATTGTTGCAATGAGATTTTTTGGATTTAGAAGGTCCACAATTAGATTCAGGTAAGCTGAATACCGTCTGCGGTGTGGTTCAGCTCGTCTCTTCGTTACTTGCGATTACATTGGTTAAGCGACTTGGTCGGCGTGGACTGCTTATTATTTCTTCGATCCTTATGGCAGTTTCACTTATTGTCCTGGGTGAGGATGATTATACTTTTTATATTTTTTATTTCAGTACATTTTTTATTTTCAGATATCAGTATACAATGTATGTGTGTTACAAGTTGCAATTGCGACATTATAACCTATAGAGCTGAACGTAGTCAGCTGTACATGGACTGGTTTTATCATGGCACATATATACGGTGTCATATAGTTAATTTTACCAATTTAGTTTATATTATAAAGATCATTGAAATTCGTTTGTAGAAGGTGGAAATAATTGTTCACATACTAAGTATGTGACAAGTAAACGTCACATTTGTCAAAATTTATGAGTTTATAATTCATTTGTTATCAACATTTATTCAGAATTAAATTTTATTATTGCTTGTAAACATAATTGTTGAAAAATCTTTGAAATTTCATATTTGATCTGTGTCAAAAGATATGATATCAACAAAGCTTGTACAAGGTAGCTCAACAATGATGATTTTGCTAATTGCGTATCCATTTATAACGATTTCATATCAGTCATATAACGAAAGCCATTACTGTTCATATCTCTATTCACGTATGTGAATATTAGAAAGCATCTAATCGTTATATCGATAAATGTGCAATGACTTTTGTTCAGCCACACAATAATGTGCTTAATTTAATTAGAAAATAGAAGTAAAATTGTTGAAACATAGATAATATTATGTTCATATTATAATTAGAATTATTAACAAATTTTATAATTTAATTGTTACTTTATTTCATAGAAATATAAAAATAGGTATTTTTTTTAGTGTTTGTTTGTATAGTATTGTTAAATATTTGTTAAATATATCGTTAAAAATTTTTTAATTAAAGTTTAAGTGATGGATTAATTTTATAAGTAGGTTTCAAGTGAAACTTTTTTTTATTTGATGTAATTCTAAGCTGTTCTAAATTTTCTCTTAAGCCATATAATCTTTTATGTATATGACGCTCACGTGAAACAATACAATCATACTTTTTAGATAGGTGACAAAATGATTATAATCCATCTATTTCAAATGTTACTTGTTGAATTAATAATGAAATTCAATAATATCTGCGTACTATGAAAATATTTTTTTTTAATTTACTGTTTTATAAAGAGTATTCAACATTTAATAAACATTTAATTTTGGTAGTTAATTGAAAATGAAAATCAACGAGAAATTCGATTGTTATTTCAGGATTATATAGATTCATTTAATAATTAATGTTTATTTCGTTTTTAATCTAAAGCATATATAGCTATCAATTATTAATTTATTTTCTGTAATATTTTATATTATCATATAATTGAATTTTGCAATGATAATTGAAATTACGGAGAAATAACAATAAATACATTGGTAAATGTATATGTCGCTTTAATAGAAAGGATCAAAGTTGCTGTCAAAATAGTCTTTGCGACCGTCATTTGCTCAAAGTTAAATCCGCAAAACTTTGAAAAAGCACTGTAATATTGATCTAATTTTATCTGATTCAATATTGGTTTTACGTTAATACCCTTATTTACCTGTACTCGAAGTTATACTTGGAAACATAAATAAACCGTTTCAAACTAAATTATTGCAAAGATAAATCAAATGTATTAATTAGAAGATAAGGAAAATGAGATTATTAAAATGAAATTTTGATTATTGCTTATTGAAATTTATATTATAGTATATAAATGATTTAAATTGAACATTATTCTATAATAAAAATAGAATTTTTTTTTTAATTCATTTTATACACATAAAAACATGATAATTCTTTCAATTATTTATCTATGTTAATAACATATGTACTGCTTTTCTTTTAGGTTGGTACATAAAAATGAAAGATCTCGATCCACAAATAGAACAATTTGCATCCTGGATACTACCAACATGGATTATTATTTATTTCGGCTCGTACAGTTTTGGAATTGGTCCGGTAGCTTGGACCTTATTAGCCGATTCTTTTCCTATGCAATTAAGGGTAGTTTCCGCATCAGTGATCTGTAAGTATCTATATGCCATTATTTATTTCTCAACTATTAATACTAAAAAAAAAATATTTAAATTCAGATATAGCAAAGTACTCTCTAAATTTCTTCGAGTGAAAATGGCTTTGTTTTTTCTAGTCTTCGAGTGAACGGTCACGCAAACACTAGAAAAAACTAAGAGTCACTCTTTTGGTTTTGAGTGAAATTTTCACTGAAAGAAATTTAAAGAGCAGACAATTACAATACTGCTGTCTCAGGGAAAAAATATATCAATTGCATTTTGATCGAATTTGGAAAAATTGAAAACATTTTGTACTTTTAAAACAAAAATTATAACATTTTTTTAATAACAAAAATCACCATAAGGGTGAATCGGGTATAGCAAACTCATTTCCAATGAAAAAAAAACAATTTCCCGATAGAAACTGCTAAAAACTTCCGGTCTTAATATAATAGATTTTCTTTTGTAAAAAAATCGCAAGTAAATTTTAAGACCTTCTTTACTATTAGTCTTAATAGGGAATTAAAAATCGTTCTTACAGATTTTTCTAAATAAAAAACGCGTAACTACAAAGATCGTTGTTTTTTGGATATAAAATATTTAAATTTCTATAATTTCAAACATTTCATTAATTGTTTTCAAAAATTAAATGACAAAACATAATTTTGAAAAATGTAATTGGATGAGAAACTATCTAACGATTTTAATAGTACCTATAATTTATTTTTAAAACAATGTCACTTTATCTATTTTTTTTAAGACGGCAAATTACTTCTACCAAAATTAATCTCAATTGAAACATCTTTAAAAGTATATCCAAAGCGATTCTTAAAAAGCTCAAACAAAATAAAATAAGAAAATTTTAAAAGTCGAGCCCCTCCGAATGAGGACTCGAATTTTCTGACAGTGGGTGGGATGGGATGGAGGGGGGGTGGGGTGGGATTGGGTATGAAATCTGACCTAATTCCATGACGAAAACTACTCGACAGCGGGTAGCGGCTGGCTGCTATGCCTGGCACTCAACCACCAGCTTCGTCCGCTACTGACCAAGTTGGAATTTCCCGAGACTCTCTGGCTCTTCGCTGGCTTCTGCTTACTCAATGCTCTAGCTGCCATCTGCCTAGTACGTGAAACCCGGAACAAAAGTCTCGCCGACATACAGGCGAAATTTCAAATTGGTTGAAAGCTTGCTCGTACTACGTGTGGTGTTACCTTGTCACCAAAGCTGCTGTTGCTGCTACTGCAAGCCCTGTTGTGGACGAGAGCCTTTCTACGAGATCTTATTAGTGATAATGACGTTTTAGAATGTATGCGAGCTCTTTTAAAAGGGTAGAGGAGGTAAAGAGATGGTGGTTTCTCACCCTTAAATATTGTGTGCGCGCATTTACTCATATACTTAGGTCACAAACTTCGATGATTATTAAGTTAGATCTGGTTGAAATATTAAACTTTTGTCTTGTTATGATTTCGAAGCTCTGTAGAGTTTAAGAGTGATTAAACAAATAATTTAGCGAAATATTGTGATGCTTGATTTTTTTTAAATTAAATTTATTAAATCCGTGTTTTGTGATAATAATTGTGAGCTTATATCATTGTATTTAAGTCATTTAAAAAATTTCTGTGAGGTCATTTGAATCGACCTCTCAGAATTGTCTTAAGATTCACCCACGTATTCTGTACATAGAACTAGGCAAATTCACCAAATTTTAACCGAAAATATTAAATAGCGACTTCTGCCTCACTGAATATACAAAATAAAAAAAATATTTTTTTCGGCAATCACTATTCTGATTCCTATTACGAGTAAAAAAATTTTTAAAAATTATATTCCGACGTAAAATTTCCCGCTTTTTTCAATGGTGATATTTATTTTCATCTAAATTAACATCTTCTTTGAAAAAATCAAGATTTAAAAATAAAAATGCATTTTTGAAAAATTTATCCACCTTTAAATTAAAATTTTAGTTCAGCATTGGAAAAAACGGGAAATTTTACAACAAAAAAAACCATATTTAAAAAAAAAGAAATAGATATTTGAACAGAAACACAAATTATCAGCCGTTATATGGTTAAAATTAAGAGAGGAAAAAAAATTTTTAATTTTACAAAATACGCTCTTGATTCAAGGTTTTTTCGACTTCTTGGGACCTATACCTACTTAAAGGGAAAAATCGGCTGTCAGCTAAATATTCGATGTGACACAATTTTTTACGTCAATCTATTTTGTGATGATAGAACGATTAAAAAAAAAAATATAAAGTATTTATAAGAAGCTTTTATTTGGCTTATGTGGATGGGTAAGTCGCAACCCTACTTTACCGGCATTAGCGTACAATACTTTTGTTTTTATTTTTCTAATAAAAACAACATAAAATTTAGCAAAACCTAAGATCATATGCACTTCCTTAGAACATTATCTATCATACAAAAAATTTTCAAGTCAAAAAAATGTCGGCACCTTAGAAAATTCTTGTTTCGAAGTGTTTTGAGATACATACTTCTTACAATGTGTAAGACCTAGTAGAGAAAAAAAGAGAGACAAATATTCAAATCAAATATCGGAACGATAATTATAATTCATTAGATATACCTGTGTAGTATCTAATTTTTAGCGTTTCTAAGTATACCAACTATTAACTCATGTTTCCCTGTTAAGCCACTAGCTTTTTTTTTGAGTTTTTGCTTTTTTTTTGGATTTTTTTTGTTGATTTTTTGAAAAATTGATACATCTTGCTGATA
>JAPYZE010003033.1:0-14184 GCA_030522805.1 Leptomastidea abnormis | reverse complement strand
ATACGTGAGTAACCTATACATGAGATGCAGATGGTAAGATAAACATTGATTTTTCCGTAAGACTGGAAGCGTAAAAAAGTGCCCGTGGTATATATATTCATACCAAAAGTAAAAGGTCTTTTCCTCGAGAAAGCAGTAAGTTGTATGTATATAAAGAGATGTAAATTTTCAAGCATCCCTTAACTATATTGAAGATAATATATACTTACATTACTATACCTTACCTAGTCTATTCAGTAGAGTAGCTTTTGAATATAATATTACTATACTGCCTGAACTCGAACTAACATTTGAAAATAAAAAAAAAAAATTAATAAATCTGTATAGAAACTCTTTATTCACGCAAGCATGTCTTTTACATTCATATACACTTTTTAATTTTTTTATATAAATTATTAAAATTCTAATCCTTGTAATGACAATTTGCTAATTGAAAAAAAAACTATCACATGCCCGTTCGTTACCTTTTTTTTTTTCTTACCATAATAATTACTGAAATTATTTTTTAAAAAAAAAATTGCATGCATGCATTATACTTTTTAATTAACTGGAATGCTAAATTGTAAATTTAACACAACGTTTCATTTCAATTTTTTGTTTTTTCTAACTTAACTCTAACAATAATTTTAATAAAGCAAAGCATGTCATAAAAAAAAATACTTTCAAAATTATCAATGCAACAGAGTTTAAAAACTCATGATACTTAAAGCACTTGCAAGTATATATCTCGTAACGAACGGGTTTTTTTATCCTGCATCAAACCCAACATCCTACCTTAATAATAAAAAAAAAAAAATAATCTTGAAAAGTAATACGACAACTGCTCTTTGATTCTCGATGATCGGACATCCACCTATAAAAGCCAGACCGCGGAGCGAGGAATAAAAAAGCCGGAGTCGTCGGTAGCGGCGGCGGTGGTGGAGGTGGCACAAGGCTAGGCCGGGTGCTGTGTCGACTGACGAACGTTTGCGATCTTTTCAGCCGGCATCATCATCATCATCGGGTACCCACCAGCAGGCAGGCTCAACCAACACTTCATCAGGCCTCTCAGGAGCAGCAACAACAGGGACATCAGCAGCAGCAACCACAACGTCGTCGTCGATGGCGTCGTCGACGACGGCATCGTCAGGATCATCGAGTGGCTACGGAGGTGGAGGAGGAGGAGGGGGAGGATTACGACGCTGCCGGGCTCTCTACGATTGCGAGGCCGACAACGAGGACGAATTATCCTTCCGCGAGGGCGACGTCATCGTCGTGACGAACGAGCATACGGATGACGACAACTGGATGGAAGGATTCCTCGAACGAGCACCTGAACGACGCGGCATGATTCCTATTAGCTTTGTCCATATGCTCCAGGACTAGGCCGGGCATTAGGGCACATCAATAATGCTGCCCTAGGAATACGTAAAAAAGAATATCTCTCTCGACTTGCATGTCTATACACAAACACAAAAACTTTTCATACACACATACACATACTTTTAACATACCATAAAACAGAAGAGAGAGATAGAGAAACACGTACATACAGATTTATAAATATATATTTGCTCGGCTATTGTCTATAATGCTGCCAGTATTACTAGTTCTGTCGATTAGCGTTGGGAAGACTCGTGTTTGTTAAGCGATATTATTATGTACGTACGTCAAAAGTGGGAGGAAAAGGCGAGAAGTTTTATGCATGAGATATTTAATATTGACACAATGTCGAGAAAGTGGAACGATTGTTGTCGAGATTTGTAGTTCGGTATGAAAGGCAGTGGCATATACAATACGTGCTTGCGTCATTTTTGCCGATACACAATGATTGTGTGAATCGCACGACTCAAGTGTATTGTACTAAAAATACCTGAGATGTCTCCGGTTGGCGCGAAAGACTACTGCAAATTTGTAAATTTATTATATTATCTTGGTCTCGGGGAAGCACCGTTTTTTTTTTTTTTTTGATAAACGTGTTCGATTCCAACCCGAGTCTCGATTTGATCCGTAAACTCTATGGAGATTTAAACAATTTGAAAAGAGCAATCGTTATTATACTAGTTATATATCGGCAATCCTGCGTGTGTTAGGAAGCGACTTAGTTAACCAGGAATAAAAAAAAAGTATATCCTGTAGATTTTCTTGTAGACTTACTTAAAAAAATGAAAATTGTGTGTTAGATGTGATTTTAACCAAGTTTTCGGAATCAACTCGGGGCTTCTGGTTTAGGAAGTTGTAAGTTCTTTGTTAACATCCGAACCTCGATTTGAAGCCACGAAGAATCTTGGAAATCGTAACATTGACAAAAGTCTCGAATATGAAATAATAATTTATTTTGAGACGAGAACGAGAAGAAAAGTTTCGTAACAGTTGTTTCGCGCTTCCTTACAATGCACATGATGTAAGTAGAAATTTTGTCGATTTGCGACTGCGGTACTTGCTCAGAGGGAAAACAAAAAAACGAAAAATAAAAAAAAACAATGCAAATAAATTCTCTATTACAAGTGTTGCGATTTATCAAATTTCAGAGAACGATACAGAGTATTATGTCCTTGAGAGGCGATAAATCTGTTGTTTATGAGATAAAAGCTATTTTTTTCCATAGCAGTGCCATTATAAAAAGAAAAAAAAAAACAAAAAATAAGAAAACTGATTTATTATCTTTTCTTCGATTGAGGTGTCGTACTTGCTGACAATGAAGTAGCCTTAGTATATCGATGCTAGTGATTTTTTATAATTAATTTATTATAAATATAAATTTATATATATAAATATTATATATATGTACATGTTTTTGTTATGTTCATACATCACGTGTAACTAATGTAATTTTTTTTTTCTTGATTATATATTTATTATCGAAAAAAATACTATTTAAATTTAGATCGCCAGTTGTATACAATTTTATTATTTTAATGTAAATGTGGTGTACTATTAATTACGTTTATCCGATAATGATTTACTTGTACTTTAAAAAAAAAATAATAATAAACTATGGTCTTTGAATAAAAAAAAAAAAAAAAAAGAAAGACTACACTTTAAAAAATGTAATTTTAAAAGATTTAGCGCACTATCTTAGAACACGTCATATGCTGATGTTTTAAAAATGAAAATGCTTAGATAATCTACTTACAACTCCATAATGCATGAAATCAGCAATCTAAAATTTTTTACGAATTTTTTTACCAGTATTAAAAATAAAAATTTTAGATATTTTTCTCTTTATCACAATAAAAAGAATTATGTTCTTATTTATTTATTAAGAGATGTTAAGTATATTTCAGTAATAAATACCAAAAATTAAATACTTACCATGGCGTTCTTTTATCTTTTCCCTTTCTCTGTCTTATTAATATTTTTTATCTACTTGCAATTAAAATGTTTTTAAAATATAATTTATTTCCAGTGTGTAATAAGAGCTCGAAATGACTCGGTTTATTGAATGTCGATTTCGAAACCCATAGGTTGTGGGTTCGATTCCTGACATCTATCAACTGAATCACGACTCGGGTACTTACATGCCAAAATACATTTAATGGAATGTTATAAAGGCTTTATAGTAAAAGTAATTTGAAACGCATTTGCCTTATTTTAATTATGTTTTAAAAAAATTTTTTTTTAATTTTATATTATTTATGTGAAAATAGCTTAAAATAAAAGCTTTGAAAAAAATACTATTTTAAATACTTGTAAAGTTTTTACTACAATTCATATTCTGTACACATTTTTTTTTTCAAGTTTTACTCTATTTTATTTCAAAATTATTAAGACATATAATATAATAAATTCTTATTAACAATAATAAGAAAAAAATAATACTAAATTAAGGATATAGGAATCAGAATATTAGAACAGTACATATATCAAGGTGATTGCAATAAATAAGAAAAAAAAAGCAAAACTCATCTATATTGTTTTTTTTTTTTTTTACATCGCTCCATTTTTATTTCATTTATATAGCGAAAAATCATCAGCTCACACAGTGTGTACCCAATAGTTTTTTTTTTATTTTATTTTTTATCATTATTATTATTATAATTATTTTTGTCTCTCGCAAGAATTTAGCCGCAGTATATAGTTAGTATATATGCGCGCGCTTGCGCAAGCATCATCCCCCATGGCTCTCTCTTCTCTCTTTCTTTCAACAGCCACTCCTCTCATCGATTTTCAACACCAGAGCCACCCCTTCTCTTATTTTTAGTTTCCTCTTCCTCTTTCCTTCTTCTTCATCTTCCCTGACATATCTAAAATATTTCCGTCAAACTCTCAATTTTTTTTTTTCTTTCAATCTTCCTCATTTCCTTCCTTTCTCTTATATTACCCTTACATTGAACCATGGGTGGATATAACGTTGCATTTACCCCGCGCATCTTGGTCCTCCGACCAGAATCACATATATTTAGAAGAGAAAGAGAGGATGAGGTATAGAGGGGAAACATATACATATACACCCTCAATTTGCCGGCTATATATAATATGCGCTCTCATATGTGTGTATGTGTATGTGTGTGGGTTTCAAGGACGGTTTTGCGAGGTCGGGTGGGGAACATCTTATGCTCACTTTAGTATATAATACACCCGCCTCCTTTATTATTATTATTATTTATTTTTTATTTTTATTTTTTTCGTCTTTTTTTTTGCATCTTGCAAATTAAGCCGTTATATTTACGATTTATATATAATATAAGTATAGGTATATCTAAGATATATTTTTTGCCCGATCAACGTGTGATATGATAAATAAATTATTATTTGTTTTGTAATGTATAATTTTTTTATTTTAGAGTTTTAGCCGCACGGGTAAGCGAGGATTAATATATAATTAATATATTAAGGTAGTAAGAGCATTACCGCATTAATATATAGCAGCAGCTGCATGTAGCAAAGAGTTGCATATGTTTGTGTGTATATTATAAGTGCGGCGAATTTAAGCGGATATTATGAAACCTCTTGATGATGATACTGAAGGGGGTTGGGTGAGGGCAAATGGGTTTGGATTCTGGTCAGAGGACACAATATTCTATAATCATATATTGTAATCGTCCGATCATATACAAATATATATAAGCATTGAACGTTAAATATATATAATATATATATTACCATGATCGTCACAATGTATTTAATATTAATTTTTTTTTTTTATATAATCATACCTTTTTTTTTACCATATAGTTATTGTATGAACAGTTTTCAAACCGAAAATATGTGAATATTTATATACACTCACACAATATATTTTAATAATTTTTATGTCAGTTATCTAAATATTCACATATTTTTAAATATATTTATATATTTATATGTATATTATAATATATAATCGCTCTAACACTTCCATACACTTATATGCCTTACGTTATTCTTTCTCACTTTTACACTTAATAACTTCATTATCTTTTATCTCTCTTATATTCTCTCACATTTATCTACTTTCTCGCTTTACTCTCCCATTATTCTCTCATTTTTTTTTCTGTTTTTTGTTTCTCACATGACTTCTCTTCGTTATTACAATTTTCACGCATTCTCTCTTTTTTTTTTGAAAATTTTTCTCATTTTTTTTTTATCTCACCATTTATTACACGCTAAGTGGAGAAAACACGTATTTGGAGAGGTATTTTTTTTTTTGGTATCATTATGCGTAAATCTTAACGTTTATAAATATAGCAAGTGTAAAGGATTTGTGTATGTTTTTATAAATGCATGTATTTTTTGTGATCTCGAATCCTTATAAAATGATTATCCTTCGTCAACTTGTTCCTCTTATTCGACAGTTTCGGCATGGCTTTTTTATATTAATTTTAATTAATCACCCAGCCTCGTTTTTTTTTTTAATATCTTCCAACACCTGTATATCCTCGTGAAATGACAATTGTACTTTTTCTTACTTATTTTTTTTTTCGCGAGATTTTCCCTTTGGTGAAATTTTATTCCAAGTACCAAACGTTTAATGAGTAGTAGAGAGGAGAGATAAAGAAAAAGAAGAAAATGGTATAAGTTATATATGTGGGAAGAACTTATTACTCGAAATGTAGATGTATTCTAATTTCAAGTAGCAAGGACGAAAATGCACTTTCGATGTTCACTATATTCCGAGGATTTGACTTTAAAAACGATTTTTTTTCAATTCTGATTGGTCTCTACTTTATTACCTTTGAAATAATTAGTAAAAATCGTAAAAAAAACAAAGTAAATAAATAAAAAAGTGTCAAAAATCAAATTAAAATAAATATAAAAATGAAAAAAAAAAAAATATGAAACAGTTAATAGTAGTAGTAGTTGAAATAAAATCGCACTTCGAGAGAAAATTGAAATAGTACTGTCATGTATAACCGAAGTGGTGCCGGAATCACGATGTTACCGGGCGAAGCCGAACGAAACTCCCGAACATTTTCCAGCTGGTCCAAAAGTGAAATGTGGTGACAGTTGTTTGTTGTTTGTGTACCTTTTTTTTTTAGTTTTATTTTATATGTTTGTTTGATATATTATATATATATACTATATTTATATCTCGGTAAAACAATGACTTATGCATTAAAAGTACTCTTATACTTTTTTATTTTTTTTTTATTTTTTGTTTCATCTTTGTTTTTTTTTTTCTTTTTTTAATAAAAACGGCTACCAGGCCAATCCACATGGATTTTTCTTGTGGAATATTTCCGATGTTGCTCTTTTCTCTGTTATTTTTTTTTTATTATTTTTATTTTTGTTTGTTATAACCATTGCATATTGCAATGTAACTCTGTGAATTTTTATCGCCATTTTTGCTGTCTATTATTTTTTTTTTGTCTCTTATTTATTTAATTTTTTTTTTTCGCTTCGTCGTTCTTTCATATTTTTTTTTTCAATTCTTAATTAAGATTTTTTTTTTTTTTTCGTTTTAAAAACGTCCTTGATATTCTTTATATTGTAATACATAAATTCTTTCAGGAAAATACATCAATGCTGTCGTTTAAATTTTAAGCAAATAAAAGTTAATTAAAATATATTTTTAAAATAACGTATCTGTCTTTTTACCATTTTTTTCTTTTTAATAATTAAATATCAACACAGCATCGAAAGAAAAGACAAATGTATCCTAAGAGAATTAGATTTCAACCTGTCAATTTAGCAGTGCACCTTGTATTTCACGTAGTTAGACTACTAATTTTACTCTCCAAACTCTCGCCCATTAAATTCTCGTTGACTGTGGATTACACTTCGGAAACACAATCTCTCTTTTTTTTTTTATTATCACGTCAAAACAGAATAACAAGAAAAAAGCGAATCTTGTAGCAGATAACTTCTCAACAGTACTAAAACATTTTTAATGACTTTGAAAAAAAAATCAGAAAATCACATAAAAAATTTTTAACGTTCAAGCGTATTAATAGTTAGTTGTATTTAGTAATCGAGATCCTTGACGTCGAACAAATTTACGTCTTTAATATAGAAGATGTACATTTAAATCCATTTCGATATAAGAGCATCGAGTCAAATGCTCTCTTTTTCACGGATATTTCGGCGATGTAAGTCTACATTTAAATTTACACAGCTTTACAGTTAACAGTTTTTTTTTTTTTTCATTTTACGTATAAGTCGATCATTTGCAGCATTGCTACGAACGATACTAAGAAATTTCTTTTTTTTTTTTATTTTATTATTTTTTTTTTTATTTTAATGGCTAGATGAAAAAGTAAGAATTTATACACTGTGCTAAACGTAACGTTAATTATTGCGCATTTTCTCAAGAGTAAAGTTAAGCTGTTTTCAGCTCATATAGTCTTAGAGTATAAGTATAGAGTAAGTTGGCTTTTATTCATTTTTTTTTCTTTTTGGTTTTTGGTTTGTCGATATGTTACATGGTAATCTGAAAAATACTAATATGCCTAGTTTTGAATGTACTCGAAGCGTCCTTTAAATTTTTATCAATTTTTTTTTTTTTTTTTCTTTGGATTAGTGTAGAGAGTAAGAAAATTAAAAGATTAAGGACGTTTAAAGTTAATTTTTTACAATAACAAATATTTAATGTTTTTTCAACTTATTAAAGTAGTTTGACATATGTGTGTTTATAGTAACTTTTAATTTTTGAGAATTTTTAGAAATTGAGTAGATTTTAATATTGACATTAAAAAAAAAATTCTTGAAAATGGCTTGTTTTTTTTTTTTTTACAAGAAAAGTTAGATTGATTGTTAGTGTGCAAGAGAGTATGGCTTTTTCTGCCTACAAAATTTATGCAAAATTGAAATTATTTTTCTACGTAAAATAATTAAATGTATTACTTGAAGTCTTACAAAAATAATCTCAAATATTAATATATGTAGACGCAACTTTAAATAATCTTTTTTTTACAATAAACAGTAATAATCAAAAAGCTTTTAAATTTCATTAAAACGAAATTATTTTTAAACCTTTTCTTTGCTTCAGTGTCAGAAATCGATGTGAAAATAAAATAAAGTAAAATATAAATTTGACAACTTGTATTCTTGTGTCTTTACTTTTCAATTTTAGAAAAGCATTATTTTCTCTCAAGGAACTCAATCATGAATATTTTAAAATTCATGTTCTCACAGCACGATAAATTTATTTTTAGTTTGTATAGCGATAATTTTTCAATCAATAAAAAACAATATTTAATTGCAGACTTAACATAATATCAAATATAAATTTTTTAATAATAATAAAAAAAAAATCAAAGTTTTTAGATATTTGTAGGGGCACCAAATAGGTCATTTATTTGCCAACTCGTTTCGTTCAATTATTACCAATTTCCTGTCTCAGAAAACTCATCCCGAGTTTAGTGTGTACACATCCAATAACCACTTTCTCGTCATCACTCGTAGAGACTGACCAATCAAAAAAAAAAGAAGGAAATAAGTCTTGGTCCCAGCTTGATAAATCAATACGGTTATTGCTCATGAAATCTTAACGATTTTTTTTTTTTTAACGAACGATCGAATTAATTTATTAATTATACAAGTAGCCGCAAATGACTTTTATATCTTGAATACGTTTTTCTAAAAACATGCAAATTATATATTTTTCGTCACCAAGCAAGAGATATCAAGCTCAAGCTTATAAACATTCCTTGCACATTTAAGCCAACGAAGAAGCAAATGCTGGAAAAATCGAAAGCAACATTTATTTATAATGTAAGAACCAAAAAAAAAAAAAAATCAAATTGCGAATGCGGATAAAACACATTCGTAAAGTTGGGATAAACAGCCATTGCAAGCGTATATTATAAGGGATATACATAAACAGCAACGATGAAGAAAATAAAATTTAAAAAAGAAAAGCTGTAAGTAGAGTCGAGCAAAAAAAGGAAAAAACATTGTAAGGTATAAAAAAAAGGGTCGAGAAAAGTCGTATATTCTATCGTGTCGATAATACAAAAATCGTAGCCCCGGAAACTTTCCAGTATGTATCAGACTTGTGTGTAAGTACGTATATCATACGCCCACGTGTGTATATATATATATATATTCTTCCTTTATACGCGTGAATAATTCACTTCACTTTCTGTGTGTACATACTCTATACCAAGCTTAAATGTTCATTTTTTTTTTTTTTAGTCATTCTGGTGTGAATGTATGTGTGTTTGAGTGACTCTTTGATGAAGTTAGTTGTGCGCGCACGTGCTTGGACGTGTGGGCAGTGCTAATTTTGCGTCGCTGAGGGACTAAACTCTCATATTTCATTTACGAAGCCCTATTAATGTGAACCTCCTTCTTGCTTGCTGTTTTAGTACAGGAAGTGGAAGACTTTGGGATGTTGTTTATTTTTGTATGGTTTTTGTATTATATTTGATTGATTGACCTTTTTTTTTGGTTTTTGTTTCATCGATTTTTGTATTATCTTAGGTATAAGATATATTGGTTATTTATTTTTTTTTTATAAATTATGATTTTTAACTGATAAAGTGCAAAATAATTTGATGTGAATTAAAAATAACAAATTTTAATTAATAAATAACAAAGCAAATATTTTTATTTTATGGTAATTAAATTAAAATATTGGAACATAAAAAATAAATAAGAATTGATAAAAGAATAATATTAAATTTTTTATTGGTGTGATTGATTTAGAATGCTAGAAGAAAATAAGTCATGGACAAGGGCGTATTTCTTCATAAACATATTTATTAAAAGACTTGAGCAAAATTTAAACTGGTAAATCGAATTTTTGTATATTAAGTTCGAATTTTACAATTTTTCTTGTTGTTTCTTATTTTTTAATTTTCATCATAACATTGCTTGAATATTGCATTGTTTTCCACCAAAGAAAACGTAAACTAAACGGTTAAGCTAAAAATTACATATATTTTTTCATTATTAAATTTAAAAATTTTTCTTTTCATGCACTCTATACGATTTGCTTATTTAGACTCTTTTTTTTCTTTTTATATTTATAATATTAATTATAAATAATAATAAATAATCAGAAAAAAACAGTAAATTCTTAACATTTAATAATAAATAAATAAATAATATATAAAAGATAATAATAATTAAATGGTAATGATAAAAACTTATTGAAATGCTTATTATTATATATAATGCTTACATACATATCAAATAATTGTAAAATTGCTAATCACTAAACAATCACTAGATTAAACGATATCATTTCGCATATAGTTAATTAATAAAATACATCTAATAAGTCATATAAAAAAAAACGTAAAATAAAGTGATAATATTAAAAAAAAATAAGAATTATAATTAATGGACAAGAGAGCATATTTCCGAACACACTCTACGACGAATGTTTGTTTGTTTGTTTTTTTTTCACACTTAAAAATTATACATGTAATATTTATTCAATGTCTTCTTAAATCTCATTATATCATTAATTGTTTAGTGTTTTCAGTAGTAGTATTAATATCATTGTTAGTGTGTTTTCTTTTTTTTTTTTTTATTAATAATCATTTGTCGTGTCTTACTAAAAAATTAAAAACGAAAAAAAAAAGAATCTATATGCATGAGGACTCATTGGTGCGCACTATTGAAAACCACTTTACTTTTTTTTTCACCTTGTGTGTACATAATTATTATATTGTTTATCGCGGTTTTTCCATCGTAGATAATTATTTTTTTTTTATTTTTGCATGTAAGCCGAAAGGTGTAGCCGGAAAAATAAAGAATTATTATTTCCAACTTACCAAACTGGCATTGTGTATATATTATTATATCGCATATTCACGTTAATATCGTCGACGAGTGTAACAAAATAATATCTTGCGTGAGACTGATCTACTTGATCTACTTTTTTTTTTTAATATCATCTGAATCGGTGAGAAAATTGAAAGCTCATATTATTTAGCAAAAGCTTGAAAAAGCTTCATTTTTTATTATTTTTAACATTGTCACCTTCACAAATTGTACGTCTTTTATACTAATCTACTGGTATGTGTGTGTATGTGTGTCGAGAAAAAATCAAGCGTTATACGAAACGACAGCGGTAATAAACGACCTTTATTTTTTTTTTTTTTACCATCTCCCTTTGTTTTGATTGTAATTTATAGAGAGATCAAAAAAAAAACGCGTCACGAACGATTTTGATGTCTATGGCGTTTTTAAATTTTCTTAATTCTGTCTTCTCGTTTTTATTCAGGTCCCCCGGCCTACTTTTATGTTTATATTTTGACGGTTCGATTTTTCTATTATTTCTTTTTTTTTCTTTCTTTACTTTCGTCGAAAATAAAGATAAACTAAACTAGTTTTATGAGACATTGGCTCGTTAGCGAGTATTGTCCGAATCAGGATCGATAACAACAGATGCTCGTTTATTACTTGCGCGCGTGACGTTAAAAATTTTGTTTCACGCTTCTTTCTCTCTATCGCGATATAATATTTATATCTTTTTTTTCTTTTTTTTTATTTTTAGCTCGTAAAAATTTGACGCGTTTTATATACTCAATGGCGTTTGCTTCCGGCAAAAACTATTAGATTAAAATATAATTATATCTGCATACTCTTCCACATCTTTTTTTTTTTTTTTTTGTTTTTCTTCTTTCTTGTGGACTTTTCAATTTAATTTAACCAGGCGCGCCGATATAAACTTTGCTATCACTCTTTTTTTTTTACTGCCCCTTATCGATCGAGACCATTAGTTTCTTAATAAACTTTGATTGCTTTCAATGGTGCGCGCATGTGTATATAGATATATATAGATTCAGCCCACGAAGTAAAAACTATATTTGCTGATGTCAATCAAATATACCGAGCGCCAAGCAAGTATAGCTTTTGCATAAAACTGATTTTTTTTATTATTTATTTTTTTTTTATATTCGCAAGGTACACGAAGGTATTATATTTAATACTCGCTCTTTGGTATAAGGGTATATAGTTGTATTTCTTTTTTTTTTTTTAATTAATATTTGGTATTTGTTGTTGTTACTGTTGTTGTTCTGTAAACGTGCTCTCGTTATTTGATAATGTATAATATGTGTGTGTCAATAAAATTTTTCACTGATAAAATTTTTCTGGAACACATTTTTAATTACATATTAAATTTCAATGTTTACATTTTCGTCTTTTCAATCAAAAATTTAATCAATCGAATCAAATGTAATTTCAATTATATTCTCAAGCAGTTTAAAATACAATAAACAGAAAAATTTTTTCAGTGCGACAGAATAATAATAATAATAATAATAAGTATATAAATGCGGTACAGCATGTCATCCGCAATAGAGAGCCACACAATATCCATTTATATATATAAAGGTATATATCTTCCATACACAGGAACTGCGCTAATGCGATCAAAATGCCACATCATGCATCATCATCATCATAACCATCGTTATCATTATTATCATTATCATTGTTTTTTTTTTTTTTGCGCACATCAATATATAACACATTCATTTTTCATGTTTGAACGGAGTCGATTACGCGGCCATTTGCCGATTATACATATAATAGGTAGTATAAATAAATAAATAAAAATAAAAAAAAAAAACAAGCGCCAGTAAACGTCAAGGTGTTGTTTTTTATTTTACACGGAACGGAAATGAAAAGAAACGGCTACGAGTTTCTTTTAACGATCATATCGTCCACATACATGCAGCGGCACTTTTTTTTGCCCATTTTTCCGGTCGTATCACGTTCCAGCTGTTAAAGAAAGGAAAGAAGGGGAGAGAGGAGATGGAGAATATAATATATATTCGCGTTATGTCGTTTGCAAAATGCTTATACGGGATTCTCTGGTATCGACGTACATACATACATATACCGTAAATGTTGTAAAGCTGTATCATATTGGCTATATATATATATACTCAAGCTCACTCGATATATCCCATACTCACATTTGCAGAGTATAGCGCAGTTTAAATTCTCCATTTCCCTTCCTTCACGATGTGTTCGCGATTCTCGAGACGTTCTCTTACATATACATATATATTTTTTACCGTTTGCCCAGCTTTAAAAGTCTCCGTCTCCTCTCTATACCTCTCCCTTTTTTTTATCCTTTCCCTCCTTCTTCAATTTCCCTTGTATCATCTGCTTTTCCGCGACTAGTACCGGATCCCCTACAAATATATAAAAACTTGGGATTTACAAAAAAAAAAAGAAGCTAGCGTTGAGACCACGTGAAATCCACTTAGCCGTGCCATTGCTATAGCTTAGCTTATATCTATATAGTTTGTAAGATAGTATCTCTCAGATATATATGAACCTTATAGCTGGCTAAGTTTATAAGCTTCTTGTGGTCGCAGCGTTGAGCTTTATAAAACATCCCTATACTCTTCTGACGCTAATATCCAGGGAGGAGAAGATTTTAAGACAAGGGTAAACGTCGACACATCAATAAGGGAGATATGATAATAATTAATTAATTAATTAATTGTATGTCTGCCTGACACTGGCGCGATATTATTAAAAAAAAAATGTAAATTAAATAATTATCGTGCATAATTTTTAAAGATGTGGTAATGTAGTTGTTATTATTATTGTTGTTGTTGTTGTTGTTGTTGTTGTTGTTGTTGTTGGTAGTAATAGCTTGCGTTGATTTATCAAGCATCATTTAGTTTTGAAATTGCTTTCCTTTTTTTTGTTTTTGTTTTTGTTAAAGCCAATTTATTTATTCCTTGACCTCGAAATACTTGTAAGTTGGATTTTCATAACCGTTGATTTGCATGTTAGCTACGTGTCTTTCTTCTGGCGTTGCTGCTTGATCCACCTCCATAAAGCCCTGTGACAGATAAACATAAT
>JAPYZE010003032.1:0-16170 GCA_030522805.1 Leptomastidea abnormis | reverse complement strand
ACAACGGCGTGTCAGGTCAGGTGTGCTATGGTCTGGCTAAATTAATCGTTGGTTTGCCGCGCTTGTGTTTTGTGTTGCGCTCTCTCCTTCTCTTTCTCAACTCTTCTTCTAAACCTTACGAATACCACACTGTCCTTGATATAATCAAAAAGCCGACCAAATGCGTTCATTGTTTGCATTTAATTGCCGAAATTTTTGTTTCAAAATTGATGAAATATTATATACCTTGTATATAAATGCTTAGACTTTTGTAATTTATAATGATTGCATTTTTTTCTCTTACTAGAATGATATGTTTATTGGACAA
This sequence comes from Leptomastidea abnormis, assembly GCA_030522805.1. NCBI lineage: Eukaryota > Metazoa > Arthropoda > Insecta > Hymenoptera > Encyrtidae > Leptomastidea > Leptomastidea abnormis. The sequence continues at coordinate 15,863 of JAPYZE010003032.1, read as the reverse complement.
TTTTTTTTTTTGTTTTGCAGGTGCTATTAAGACTACGAATAAACTGCAGAATGAACATTGAAAATAATAAACTGAAACATCTGAACTAAGTCTTGAAAAAAATTAATAAAACAATGCTAGATATTTGCTAATTATCTAAGAGATTTGTGCTAATAGATAATAGAAAAAGAATTGAAGCAAACTTATCTTCACCTAACTACAAGCAAAGCTGATTTATAGATAAAACACGTAAGTTAATTTAAATGATATTAATATTGTTTGTTTATTTTTTAATAAAATTAAAAAATTTTTGAAGGTATATTAGATACATTTTTATCTTTGAAAAAATATTTATATATCAAGTCTGTGCATCTTTTAATTGTGCTCAGCGATGATAACTTTACCTATTTGTTTTAATATATATCCAAGTCCCGTAAATTACAAGTACCGTAAAATAATTAAAGTTCATAAATATGTAGAAGCTTTTATCAATCGATAAAAAAGTGCGTCTCTCTCTCTCTCTCTCTCTCTCTATTTTTTTTCACAAATCAACCAGAAATTTAAGACCCAAAAACAAATTGGATATTGATGCAACTATATCGGTAGCTTCAATAAAAAAAAAAAAAGAATCCCGTAATTCAGCCTCAAAACGCTAAATATTTGCACCTACTTTAAGAGTCGAATTTAATTACCCCCAAAAATTGACTTTTAAAAGACATCCTATATATACGTTACGCGTGCCACACGCTCTTTTAAAGATTTACGATCGTACACAATCAATTCACAGTTACATCGATCCAACCAAAATTTATTACAATATATATACATCTCAGTCTTTAACAGTCTCTCACCAATACACACACAAATATATAGGTATACTTTTTCGCAAAACATTCCCGAATACTAATGGAGAAGCAAGCCACACATCTCTCAACATAGCGCCACTGTAAACGTTGAAAGAGATAAGCGATGAATTAATTAACAGTTTAAAGTATCTCATTGTATAAAAAAAAAAAAAGCAATTCAGGTAGCCACTTATACTTATATTTTTTGAGTATGCTTTAAGATACGTTTTAAATGCGAGTTAAATCTGCGAATTACGCGAACGCGAGTATTTTTATAATTTAGACGAGCCTCCCCGTAAACGCCACAACGGGTATTAAACTTTGATAAAACTGGTGAGGGATCTTTGAAAGCTTTCTTATGTTCGTTCTCATCATTTCAAACTTTTTTTTGCAATACTTGATTGCTTGTAAGAAGAGTAGTCTATGTACAGGGACTTGAAGAATTTCTATTCTTCAAATGATATTAATATATGTAAATCTTAAGTATTTTTTATAACATCTATATTGACAAATTAAATATGTTAACCGAGTTTTGCTCTTCTATTTTCTTACAATCAAGACAATTTACCATCTAAGCTAAAATAATTCATCTTATTACAGCAACATACACTCATCCTTATTATTCTCACATCAAAAGCTGAATCCTTGATGGCGAGAGAATGAATAAAAGAGAGGTAGAAAAGAGTTGCAACAGTAGCGCTGAGCTTCTTAAAGGTAAGCTCCACATTTTAATTGCAATGCCTCAAGCCAAGCAACAGTGTATATAACAGTCAAGAGATGCAAAAATCCAGCGCAGCAATTACGACAAGAAAGAAAAGAAGGAGAAGCAGCAGCAGCAGCTGCTCCTTTTGTCTGCGTCCTCGTGAAAGGCAAGGTCCATTTAAGGTGCGCTCTTGGAACACACAGCAGACCAGGCACAAAAAAAAGAAGGAAATAACGTTGAGTTACACGAGAGCCATCCTTTTTTGGTTTACACACACACACACACACACGTGCGTTGTAAAATTGTAATAAAAAGTGCGGGAGAATAGGCTTGCGATTTGGGAATATCGCACACTGGGATAATATTAAGGGACTCCGCCCTTGGAACAATGCGCGATGTTCAGATCTTTGCAAAAAAAAAGAGAAAAAAAATGAGAAGAAGAGTTGAATTTTTGCTGGCTTTTTTGTTGGTATATGTATGGTATGACGAATGCTAACGAGGGCATCGTGGTAGCTTACTTTATAAAGCCATTAGCTGGAGGAACTTATAGTGTTGCCAAGATCTGACGTCTGGCTGTCAAGATGTGAAGAATGCAAGCGGCACTTTTTGAGCGATGAATTAAAAGTGTTGATGATGAAGAGTGTCTGAGACATTCTGTGTGATGATGATTGGTTTTTGGTATTAGTGAAAAAGGTTTTAGGGTAAAAGAGATTATTTTTATTTTATAATTATTAGTTTATTTATTAATGATAAAAAATTTGACTAATGATTGAAATCTTGAATTACTTTAGTTTTATCTTGAAATTAAATTTAAAAATTACGATATCTTAAAAAGTTTTTTTTAATTTATTGTTATTAATGCAAATTTCTATCAATTTGTATGAAGATTGAATTTCATAAAATAAAATTATTTGACATAATTCGTAGGTAAATGACGATATTACATAAGACAATGGAAGACTTAAATTTAAATAAAATATTCGAATTTTGTTTTTTTTTTTTATTATTTAGAATGTATATTTTGAAAACAAAAAAACATTACAATATCTATAAATTTAAGGCTTTTACATTAAATTATCATAACAGTTATATCCATTTACTTGTTTTAATCCTTTGAGATAAGATAACTATTAAAAAAGTTTAATAAAATAAATGATACGTGATTTTTATTCATCAAAGATACGAGTCTATAGAACGACGAAATCACAAAAATAGTCGATAGCATTTGTAAAGGAAGAATGCGGGATCGCAAAAAAAAAATCGGATTATGAGCGATCAAAGAATGAATTTGCATAAGCTCTAAAAGTATCGTGAAGATGTTTGCAATATTAAAACTGACCTATTTTCAGCGTATCATATTAAAATAAATAATAATTATTTATTAAAAAATTTTTATTCCATTTAATTCTATTTAAATAAGCAATTGATTGCAGTTAACTTTAGCTCAGTAATCAGATTAATCAATTATAACTCAAGTATTGCATATATTTCAACGTCATAGAAAATTATTGCATTAAAGTAAACAAAAAAAATTATACAAGAACAGATACACAAAGTCTCTGTCTAAAAAAAAAATAAAAGAAGTTAGTAGCAGCAAGGACGATCTTCCGGAAGCCAAGAGACCAGCAAGGGACTTTTAATTGGTATAAATAATTGGAATTCTACACTGAACAGTATAGAATAAAGGGAAGGGTTGTACCAACCAGACCCCCTGGAATCTCTAGCAGATCTTCATAATTATACACGTGATCCTGCTCTTCTAGTCCTCTCTCTCTCTCTCTCTTTCTATACGCATGCGCACTTCCTGATTTACCTTTTACGGCTAGTCAGGACATCGCTTTGCGTGAACGTCCTTTCCTCAATTTTTTTTTGTTCTTCTAGTTTACTCTGCCTTGAATTGCTCAAGCCCTTGGGATACTATATCGATTAGTGTGAAAGTGCGTCTGTTTGAAATTCAATGCTTACTTCCTAGAGATAAGCAGCTGTGAGCGAAAATATGTTGGGACTTGGATGTTTATAATGATTATCTGTAACTATTTGGCGACGAGTATGTATACATTGTATTATGAATATGGAATAGAATAGTAATATCAATTGAGTTAAAAACTACTTGCTGATTTTACATAATAAAAAAGATTATGTTCGCTACAAATATTTGAATTATTAGTAAAGAATTGATAACGAGTTAGTGGATTATACAAATGAATTTCTTATTTCAATTGTACACTTTTGTAAATATGTGTTTACATTAATTAACATGAAATTATACGCGTGTCTATTTTAATGAGAATACTGTGTTCATCATAAACTACTTGTATTCTCATGCAATTAACAAAATTGTAAAATCAAATTTTCGAGAAATGAACAAATGATTAAATAAAGAGTGTATATAACGTATGTGTATGCAAATTGAATATACTAATGTACGTTTAAATGGAAAAGCTTTATTTACAAGAATTGCAATTTACTTAATGCGTATTGGATCTTTGTATTGTAACAATTATTAAAATTTATACTAATTGTAAACGATGTTTAATAAAATTGTCCATATCAATAAGTTTTTTTTTTAATTTAAAGTGACAGAATCATTTTAAAAGCAAACTTTAAGTAGTTGTTTGACACAATAAAATTAAATTTTATATCAACCTATTAAAAAACCAACATAAAGAATACAAAGCAAAGATACAATAAATATAAATAAAAGTGCTGGATCGTAGACTTACATGTCTATGGTGTATATTCGTCGACATGCGGGTATAAGAGCATCATCGTCTTAGCGAAGACTCAAAGAACGAATATAGTAGCAGCAGCTGTATAATTCTCTATATTTCTCTCAAGCGGCTTCACTTCTGTTTCCGTAGTCTTTACGGAATTACTCGATCGACAATAAAAGGAAAATAAAAGGTTGAAGCTTAAATGGCTCGGGTAAATATATACTTGAAAGAAGAGATATCTGTACATACAGTATGAAACGTCATCTTACCCTTATTGTCTTGATGAAGGTTTTGAGTGAGGAAGCTCGACGATTATATATGACGTTGAATGAATTGTATAAGGAGCTTTTCTAAGATAAATTAACGTATGGGCATATACCTATTTTCACCTAGCGTATGTAACTTTTTTAAATAATTATACTTGTTCATAAAATTTTTTTTAATTTTCGAAAAAAAAACAACAGCCAGGTACTCGATTAAACATAGGCTAGAATTCCAAAGAATTTATAAAAATGAACTGGCTTAAATAAAAGAAAAACGTTAAGGTAGTCGTCTTAAAAAATAACATAATCAACAGGCTAATGCAATAAAATGAACTAAGATTAAAATAAAGCACATGGATTATGTGTTTGAATGTGAATTGTTTGTGTATTAAGTAGATGGCCTTCTTATCAGATATTTGAATTTTATAAGTGGCCAGGTTTTCTCAGTTGAGTCCCTATTATATAGCTTTAAGCTTAATCTTTTATTGCTAAAATTGAGTACTTATGAATTTATTTTTATTTTAAAATTATTTTTACTTTATGTACGAGCCGTTTAAATTTTAAATCTAAATCATAAAATTTTTTCTTTAATTTTTTTGTAGGGATTAAGTGCTGTTTTTATTCACATATTAAAATTGAGATAAGGCATTGTAATATATGAAATAAAAGCTTTGATTTCTTTCAAATAAAAGCTATCATTTTCATGAATATAAAAACGTTGATAAACTTTATTTTTAAAACGTAATAGCTAATAATGCTTTCATAATGAAAAACAAGCTGATGAAAAAAATATATATATTTATATTTAAGAACTTATAAATGAGTGTCGATTGCTAAGAAAAAAATCATTATTGGACATAAAAATAAAAATAAAACAACGAGAAGATTGAAATTTAGAGTAATGGAAACGAAAGAGAAATGGAATGAATAGAAGAAGAAAAAAAGTCGTGACTATAAGAAAAGGAAAAAGAAAGAGGAAAGAGGAGAAGTAAAGTAGCATCAAGAGAATGGCAGTAACGGAAGACTGGTTATTTATTGAAAAGTACTCGCAAGCTTCGGACCCGTTGGCTATGGATTTTTTTTTTTTTTTTCGTCCCTTCCGGAGATGGCGACGGGACAAATTACGAACGGTTGCGACAATGGCAGGAGAAAATATTGAAAAAAAAAAAAATTAAAGACAGAAGAGGAATTGATGTGACTCCATGCTGTCAATATTCTTTGGCTCTTATAGAAGACGAGAATTCTTATCGTTGGAATGAAGAAACGTCTTATAACGGACGTTTATCAGTCAACTGTCTTTATGTTTTTCCTGATAATTTTGACATCGACCAGATGTAAATAAGTCTGAAAATGCATTCCATCGGTACTAAAGACATTGACTTGTGATAGTCTTTACATTCCATACCAGTTTGATTGTAATTAAATTATTTGACGCTATCTGCACTCGGAAAGAACTGATGTTGATGTGAATACGAAATGAGTTTTCGAATTTTTGTACTTGTGTAATGTCAATGACTTTTTTTTTCTATTCAAGAAAATCTACGGTAAGGCAATGTTAAAATAAATTTCATTGTCTTTTAAGGATTGAGAACCAAATTGACTTTTACAAGTCCGAAAATTTAATAACGCTCGAGAGTTTAAAATATCAGCGGCAGTATGGTAGTAAAAATCAAAGGAAAGAATTTGGACAGGCTTAATTTGCATAACGTAATTATTTGAGCAAACGGGTTTCCGACAATCCGTCTCCTCGACTTTTTGCCGATGATTTACTGGCTCGAGTAAGAAAGAAAGAAAAAGAGAAAGAGAAAGAATAACTTGGAGAAAAAGAAATCGGATGACAGGAAAGGACCAGCCTGCTCTTTGTGGTGTGTATATATATATATATATATATTCGTCGAAACGCGTAAATAATTTCACCTAAGCCAATTTGCATTTAAAATTCAAGAAATTACCCTTCAATACACACTGAATCATCAGAGTCATGAAAAAAAGGATAGAGAAAAAGAGAAGAGAGCCTTTGAAAACTGGAAGACGAAGAAGGACGCGAGAAGTCCAGTTGGAGGTAAATCATCCGAAGAGAGGCATGAGTCAAGCCACGTAAGGTAATGAAACTAAAATTTAGAGCTTGTACTGTGTTAAAGGCTTGAAAAGTCAGACTCTTGTGTTATATGTATATATAACTCTGGTTAGACGTAGATAAAAATGAAGACTCGTTTTGCTGAACTGCGTACGAGTTAAGTAAAATGAAAAAAATTAAATGACCTTAGGGCTTTTTTTTAAATTGATTTTTCGAGGGTTAGGTATTGTTAGATATTGAAAATACAGTTTTATGGAGTACAAGCGAGATTTTGAAAGTTTTATGTATGTTTTATAATTGTTTCAATTAAAATTGTAAATATTGAATTTTTCATCTTGAATTGTAATATAAATTTTATTCTGTTCTTTTTAACTGCATTGTATTTAATTAAATTGTATTGATTTTATAAAAATAAAATATTTTTATAAATTAATGTTATATTTGAAACCTGCAATAAAATTTTAAAAGTGAAACTTTAATAGGTGCTAAGATTTATATTCGTTCGTGATTAATGTCAAGTTTAATTATCATCTCCTTAAAATATAATAGCTTCTAATCATTTTTAAAAGATTTATTATTTCAAGGTAAAATTTTTCTTAAAATTATATTCAATTGCACATAAATTAATGAAAAAATCCTGACATTAAAGACTTTAAAAACTATTATTATTACATTATTTAATTCTATTGATTAAAAAAATTACAGTTTTACGTAAATAATACAACTTTACAACAACTGTAATAGAATTATTTCAACCATCACAAAAAAAATATATCCAACAATACAGTTGCAATTTTCCGAAAGTAAAAGTCTTTCTTAAACTCGTAAACCTCACCAGTGTGCCAAGTTAAGTCTGTCCAGTGTTCGTCAAGCCCCAAAAAGACAAAAAAAATCCAGACCGTATCCAAGTATGTGTCCCGCTGGCCCCAAAAATACGTCATCTTCTTGGCTGTCCTGTAGAGTGTCCGAATGACCTGAACCTTGTGGGTATGAGTCTTCCTCTTTCTCTCTTGGCGGTCGTTATTAAACCTAAATCATCTGGCCGGCCTATACGAAGCCTGCCATAACTCTCTCTCTCTCTCCCTTGGTTCTTACTCCAGCCTCCTCTCTCCCGCTCTCGTCGTCCAAGAGAGCTTGGCTGGAGCGTGAAATATGCGCCACAGAACTCTCTTTCTCTCTCTCTCGTTGCTCTGGTCCCTTACATACATGCACACACTGACTTCTTGTCTTTTTTTTCTTTTTCACTCTCTTGTGGCTCTCGGCTTGCATTGTCTCGCCTACGCAGAGGCTCGTTTTCGCGACACACCGCCTTTACTAAACGACGCTGATTTACAGCAGCTTCGAGAAAGAGAAAGAGAGGGAGAAAGATACTAACACTCGGATGCTTTTACGACTTGGATGCATGACACGATGAGGATATTGCCTCACACATACTGGGCTTTCTTGACCTCCTCTTTTTCGTCACAGGCAGATCTGGTTTCTGTTTTCTTTCTTGTTTTGCGCGAGCCAAGGAAGAAAGGATAAGAGAAACCCTGCACGTTTTTCGAGAGAAGTCGTTGTTGGGTTTTGCGGAAACCGGCAATTACTAATTTTATTGCTTGACCGTGGATAAGTGATGTAGGGTATTGGATTTTTGAGTCTACGTTCGATTTGCGAGAAGTTTGATGGCGAATATGAAATTTTGAGATAAGATTTATTTGACAGCTTGGTGAACATTGTATTAAATCTAAATTTTTAATTATAATTTTTAGATTTTTGTTTTATTGGAAATATTTCTTTATTACATCGATGTTTTTATATTTGATTTAATTTGATAAATCATTAAAAAAACTGAAAATTTTTTAAATATTATTTGTTGTGTTTATTGGTCATGAAACATGACAGCTTTTCATTTTTATATTAAATTTATTATTATGGGTGGATAAAAATTTTTCATTCTAAAATTATTAATAGATGACGTTGATGTTTTGACATTTACACATGTTCTTTATTAATTTTTATTCGTAAATTTACTTTTTGATTTATGAAATCATAAATTAACTTGCTTATAAACTCTTCCATATAGTATTTTGAGTCATATTTATGTCTTGATTATGATAATATGTGCTTTTTTTATAACAAATTTACATAAAATAACAAATTTTTTTAAAAAGGAAGCTGCTAGATAATTTTTGTGCAAAGTGTCATTTTTCACATGCACTTTTTGCGAGAGAGTGCTACTTCTATATTTAGTTGCATGTAAATTAATATGTTAGATGCAGATATCCTATCTGACTTGAAAATAAAAAATTCCCATTCGTATATAAAAAGAATTAATTATTTATCTCAATCATACACTAAACTCTGAGATCATCTACAAACATGACACTGCAACAATATCTTATATAATATACTAACTAGTTTATCATTCCTACATGAATTGATACTTTATACGATATTAAAAGTTTATCACACCCACTTAATTTCTCTTTTGAAAGGATAAAATGGTATCACAGTAAATTCTCGCCTTTCCCCTTCCATCTTGACTTCTTACATTTTTCATAGCATCGAACTTTTACCCACGTGACTGCAACTTTGTCCCTCTCAACTACTACTATAGGCTGAAGTCGGATCACTTCTCAAAACTTCCTTCTCCTTCTTACTGAGTGAGAAACTTCTTGCAAGACTATTGGCCCGTAACATCGAAGGTATTGTAAGTTATACGTGTTTACGCGAAAAAAAAGTTGACTGTAAAAATCTGAATAATGCCGCTTATTACTTATTACTAGAGTCTGCAGAGTAAAACTAAGTTTATCTTTTAACTTTTCTACATAATTCGATCAAATTTTTACACACTGTTGTTGCATTAATTTACACTTCTTTCAATTTGAATTTATATATTTTAATTTGCAATAATCAAATTGAAAAAGAAACATTGTTATTACATTATCTCTACATTGATAATATTTGTTCCTATATCTATATATAGAAATACTACGATTTTTTTTTTTAATTTATAAAATTAGTTTGAATTTAAGAATCAATTTTTTTTTAATATATTAATTTCTAAATTTTGATCAAAGGTAATGTAAATCAGTTTTAATATACACTATGCTAATGTTAAAGATAATTTTTATTAATATCTTCTATATATAAGTACTGCGGTATTTTACATATCAGAATCTAATTTTTGTGCTTTTGTTAACTAACTTTTGTAATGTACATTACGTAACATATAATTTTATCCATAATAATCCTTTGAAATGTCTAAAATCTATCCTCTTGGCGTAACAAGATACTCAATAGGATTTTTAATTTTGTAAACTTTAACATCGTTGATTTCAGTAGATGTTGGAGGAAAACATTCATTCTCTTTCTTAAATTTAAATAATAAAAAACATTTAGTAATAATAATATAATAAATTACTTGCATACACAATACATACTATTTTTTATCACAAATGCAAAGGAATGGGACATGTGACGGTAGAGCGTGCAATTTTTTTTTCATATCGTAATGTGCATTCCGTGCACGTGTGATAAAAAATTTATTTAAGAATATTTAGAAAAGGGTGTTTTATAAAAAATAAGCGATTTGACTACTTTGTAAATTTTTACCTGGCATATCTTTGAATAATTTCTAGATAAACAATACCATGTGGGATCATTACATTGAGGCTCATATGTACAATTTATTAGCTATAAATAATTAAGATTTTAATAAAAAATTGGCATACAATATTATAAAAACTTTACGATGCTTGTTAAATTGTGAACTTACTGTTATTACTTCTAATGTAATTATGACAAAAATGAGTGAAATTGTAAATAACTTCATTATGTGTTTGAAAATTGAAAAACAAAATTATTTTGTATTTATAAGCCAAATATGATTTCAAAGTTAAATTCACTGAAGTAAAATAGTAACAATATCGCGAATTAATACTAAAAGTTACTTTTATAATCACACAAAAAATAATAATTTATGTAATATGTACAGAAGTAGATTTAATATATCGTTAAAGTATTATTTTATTCTAATTTTTGTGACACAAAGACACAAGTTAATGGTATTAGTTGGATTTTTTAAAGCTTTAGCAATGTGAATTATTTATGACGAATATGTAGACAGATAATTATTCAAGTATTTAATATCTTAAAAAGTATTTCTAAAATTATTTTATCATGCAGTTAATTACTTTTTTTAATTACTTGTAAATAATTATGTATCATTTAAATTCCAAGAATTACCTACATCTATTATTTTCTTTCGAAAAATTTAAACATAATTTAAAAATGATATATAAATTTAAATTTATGTACCAGTTTTGTAAAATAAAATATTATAACTTAAAAATTTTAAGAATATTTTTAAGTAATTTCGAAAAAGTAATTTAGAACCAGGCTTCATTTTTTGGATTTTCTCATTTATAAGCCTAATGTATAACTTTTGCGACAAATATCTTGTCATCGATTGTTATACTCTGGTATATTTGTGTGCAGAGTATCTTTGGTTATACTTGTTTTGAGAACGAATGGTGCGAGGACAAGAGGGCGGATCTTGGAGACTTTTTTTAATTTTCAGCTACGCGTGCGATTAATGAATATTTAATGTCGATTAGCGCTGATAAACGAGCACTGAGTACTTTGCTATACAGTCGAGGCCTCCTCTCTTTAGCTCTTCTTATTTTTTATTTTTTTTTTTTATTTTGAAGAAGTTATGATTTAGTATTTATTGGATGGGCTGCGCCTCTGATGATTTATCGTTTCATTCATTTCATTTAAGGATATTCCGTGCACGTAAAGCCTAAGGAAAAAGTAAACGAATGATAAGTTATTTTTTTTTCTTCTTTATTAATAAAAGATTTGAATAAGAGAAAAGAATGAAAAATGCGAATAATAGTCAAATTATTTTGATTTCATTTACCGTATATAGATAAAAATTCTTCGAATTACGGTTAAAATGTAAAATCTCATGAATAATAAATTTATAAAAATCGTTAAATAATATAAACAAGAATTCGAAGAAAATAAAAAAAAAAAAAATAAAATTACATTGACTAGAAATTATTAACAAAAAATCATTCGACACAGATAAATTCATCATCCAAGAATTTTCACAATTATATAAATCGAATAGTCGATTCTACAAATAAATTCAATAATTGAAATGTGCAATAATCGACAATTTAGTCGCTTCCCGTAGTCTCCCAGCTCGATAAAATTGAAAAAGAAAAAAGAAACTAGCGCAATAATAAAGACGATGCTAGAACGAATATACACTCTATGCACACCAATGGCGGTGGTACTCTCGCAATCAAAATCTCGTTAGGATGATTTATAAATCGCCAGGGCGTCCATTTGCATACAGAAACTGGGGACGAGAGAGAGAGAGAGAGAGAGAGAGAGAGAGAGAGAGAGCTTGCGCTCAGCCTTTTTCATTCAACTCTACATATATATTTGCATGCGCTCTGTATACTCCCTTTACTATATACGTACACCACCGTCAACTAACTCTGTATAGTGTATAATACTACTGTATGATGGTGGTAGTAGTAGTTCTTGCTTTTCCAGGTATATACATATAGTTGAGTTTCATATATCGAAGGGAGTAAGTATATTGCCCCCCAGACGATAGAAATACAGAAGCCTCACGGCTAAAACTAACTCGTGTGCCCCTTTCGTTTGAATTGCTTCCTTTACACATCCGCGCTGATATAAATCAGGATTTCGCGAAAATCAATTACAAAAGTGTGTTCTTGTATATATGCGTAGCCTGAAAGAGAGAAAGAGAACCTCAAGAGAGCGAGAAACTCGATAGTATTGTGTGACACACCGCAAGTACATGTACATACATACACACATACTCTCTTTTTTTTTCTCCCTTGCCCTTCCTTTTCCGACCCACAGGGGACATCTAGATGGCCTGTTTATTATTCCGGCTTTCTCTCTTTCTCGCTTTCGGTCGTTGACGCATGTATATATATATATATATATATATATATATATATATATATATGTGTGTGAGTGTGGCTTGCGCGCGGCAGATGGACATAGAATGAAATAAATCGTAAAAAATAAAGAGAAGAGAGCCAGTTCTCGCGAAGGGCTGTTCTCCTCTAATCTTCTAACCACTCTGTGGTCGTATCGACGCTCTCGTTTGGGATAATTGAATGGAAGATGGTACCTTTTCCTCTCTCTCACTCTTTCTCTGGGCCCTTTAATTAATTGCCTTGGTTGATTTAATTTATGCGCTTTTCCCTGCTATATATACACACTTTGTAACCCTGTGCACTTACGTTTATCGATCGTATATAGTTTTGTTTAACAGAGATGTTTTTGATGAGTGTGCTTTTTGATTTTTTTAGACTGCGACAACTTTTATTCACAAAAAAATTAAAATAATATTTTTACATTGATTCTAAAACATCAATTGTAGTAGTGATCTTTAACCACAAATTTAAAACCATGAAAACTATTTTTCCTTACTTTTTTGAAAGTAAATACACCAAATCATTAGCATCACAATAGCATCTCAACAATTCAATAAAATAAAGCCATCCAGCAAAAGTCCCGTATGGTTTTACCGATGAGGCGCAATTGCTCCCTCGAGAAGAAACCGCAAATATCAAGCCGACCAACACCAACGAAAGTCACCATGAAAAAACATTGTGACACTTCTATATATAACTCTATATATACAATCACCAGCACCATCCCTTCTTACAAAGACAAAAGACCAGGCGCAAACGAACTGCCTCAGGCATCGTAAATCATTAGTACATTTGAAAATCAAGCAATACCCGGTAGTAAGTTAGGGGGGTGTTATAAGGTATAGAGGGCGTTCCACATCAGTTCATTCCCTTTGGCGTATTTTATTCACTGCGTTATATATACATTTGGCAGAGAGCGATCTCTTTTATTTCGCAATAAGATTAAGTGAGAAAGAGAGAATTTGAGAGAAAAAGGGGAAATAAAGAAAAAAGGGATATGGAGAAAAAAGATACATTAAATCACAACACGACTGTTTTTTTAAAAGGGTTAAATGCAAGAGTATTGGAATTGTATTTAAATACTGGAAAGCAGAAGACATGTTGGATGCATTTTTAAATACGACCAAAAAATAATAATAATAATAACGCTATACGTTTATAAATTCAAGCTTTTCAGTGCTGTGTCTCTTCTCTTTACTTCTTACGCACAAAACTTTTCTGTACGTACGGTTTTTAAACTGTGACAAACGACTCACTGATCCCGCCCTTCGAGATCCTCGAAATTCACAGGGTTGGCCAGAGAGAAAGGCCTGAACAAGGCATGCCAAGAAATAATGTGGTCGAAAAAATCTACCCAACCAATGTACATATATATATAATTCAAGAAAAGCATGACCTGGGAGGTACCAACTTATAATCAACTTGCTAACTTTATTTCTCCCCCTCCAAGTCCATTTATACTGTATAGTCCACCAAGATTAAGTCCAACACAAAGTAGGGGGTACTAGAAAAGATTCACAGAGAAAAAAACCCTTCTCAGTGTATAATTGACCTCTGTTTCGTAAGCGTCAAAATAAGTCGTAAAGGGAATGGGGGCTTAGAGGAAGGCGGAGTAACACGTGGATCAGCCAGTACTATATAGATATATACGAGGAACAATAGTCAGTGGGGAAAGAGAGAGAGTTGCTGATTGCGTGCCCTTAATGGGTTTATTTCGCGCGACTGGCCCCGCGATGCTCTTGCTTATATTAATGCGTAATATATGTTGCGGCAGAAGGAAGCTTGCCGACCGTGACACAGCGACTTTTCCGGGGATGTATAAGAGATGGAATATCGTCGCGTGCAGTGTATGTCTAGCCTCTCTCTCTCTCTCTCTCTCTCTCTCTCTCTCTCTCTCTCTCTCTCTCTCTCTCTCTCTCTCTCTCTCTCTCTCTCTCTCTCTCTCTCTCTCTCTAGGCTCATTTCTCTCCCTGTTTGAAACTGCAGAAACCATAACTCATTGCTTGAGCTTACCGAAGCAAGACATGAGGAATAAACGTTATCACTGGGGTTAAGGTTTAGAGGGAATGGGTAGAAAGGATATATCCATCCTCTTAAGCTTTTCGTCATGACGAAGATGTGCATATTGTGTATGTGTTTTGATCTACTATTGTGTATCAAAGAGATGATTATTAATTTGGCTTGAAATTTGAAATAATGTTATTTTGAGTGTGTAAAATTGTTGTTAATAATGATTTTTATGAAAAGTAATTAGATTTTTAGCTATTTCAATTGAGTTCATTTATCATATTTAAACATAATTAATCGATTTTAATATCGATTTTCTTAAAATAAATTGGTTGTATTAAAGAAAATTTTGTTGCCTGATTCTTGACTAAGCTAAAGAATAAAATTTCCATTCCAATTAAGAACAATAGATATAGAGTTTATGATTAAGCTCACAGTAGCATACCATAACCATCCTTCTGTTGAATAATTCAATATTAAAATTTATCCTTCTTAAATTATATTGAAAAAAAAATTGTATCTTATCATTTAATTAAATTACCAGAAATAACACAATATCACTAAAATTAAATCAGTAATCGCATAACCATCTTCCCTTCTTAAAAAAAAAAAATCCTATAGCTTTTATACAAACAGCCATAAAAAATCGACTCATATTAATCTCACCGACTCAAAGTTTTACGTATCCATCACTCTAGATCACAACACAAACACGATTATGAAAAATATACCGTCAATCTTTTTTTTTTTATTATTAATTTACATACACCTGAAAATAAATATTACTCTAAAAGATGCGCACGACATTCTTGGCATAAGATAAACCAATAAAGTATATATATATTATTCGTCATCATAAACTTATTTCTGTCGTTAAGAAACAACCTTTAGAACAACCTTCTCATCAGAGACAAACGAGTATCCATTAGTCAGTTAAAAATTAAAGCTGCCCCTCCACATGAAAATTCCTCTCTCACAGTGTCTGTGGTCTGATTCTCCTCCTTCTAGCACGCTACTAAATAACCCACAGGTACATTCCTAATCCATCAAAGCACCTTGCACCCCCAATATCTCTTTCTCTCTCTCTCTCTCTCGCTATCTTTTTTTTCCTCTTCTTCTTCTATAGCATATCTATATACGTAGAGACAATCAATTCCAAAGCATCCAAGATTTCGTAAGCAGCTATATATGTATAGCTTTCCAAACCCAAGAACTCCCGGTAATTTTTCAATCGCACCCTATACTCTCATCTCTCCAACCTCCTTGCATACATCCAGAGAGACGACCTTCTCAAGCAGTATAT
>JAPYZE010003031.1:0-14191 GCA_030522805.1 Leptomastidea abnormis | reverse complement strand
ATATATATATATATATATATATATATATATAGCTATATGTAGTGAGAGTAGTATGTGATCGTATAGGTATATATAGGGTCGTTTCGACGCTTGCAAATTTGCATGCGCGATATGTACCGATCTCTCTCTCTTTCTCTCTATGTGTATGTCATTGGCAAGACGAATGATCTAATATATATTCTCTGTACACCTATTTTATGTATAGAAGTTTTAGTGGTGATGCATTATATGTTGTTTTTCGTGATTATATAGTTACAAATTTTATTGATTTTTCTATTATATTGAGATTTTGATTGTTGATATATATTGATATTGTCTATTTATTTTATTAATTTCAAGTTTTGGTTTCATTGATTTGTAAAAAAATGAAATGTTATATTTTTATCTGATTTCTTATCTGTGCTTAAATTTTATCTGATTTGGTGTATTATATTTGGTGATAGATTGCTATTTTATATTCTTATATAAAATTAATCACCCATCTGTCTATATCTATAAAAAATAAAAAAAAATATATATATATTTATATTTCAACCTATAAAGACGTAACTAACTTCTTCTGATATCAGTCTCTATCTTATACGCAAGAGTCAAAAAAAAAAAAAACATCCCTGAATTTTTTTTTCTTGTTCTTTCATCCCCTTTTTTTATTTTCACAAGTCTGGTAACAAGATGAACGAGCTTATCGTAAAAAAAAAAAACCAACAACTCTCGCATACGTTCGCAAAGGACCACATTGACAGTAAAAAAAAAAAGAAAAAAATTAAATAAAAAAAAAAAAGAGCAAAGAAGAAAGATGAAGTGGTCGAATCCGTCGCGTACATCAGGGTCTCTCGCGTATATTTCGCGTTGTAGACGTCTCGCTTGGACTTTACGAGTTATACTGTCTTTCGGACTAGAAAGAGAAAGAAATAAATAAATATATAGAAGAAGAAGGCTTCCTCTTTTTATGGGGTGATTGGTGGATTTTTATTTTCACGGAGAATGGCGAGTTTATTGGGCGAGATTGCGTCGTCTCGTCCACGTTACATATATAGCAACATTGGAAGCAGCAATAGCAGGATCGTCTTGAAAGTCATCCGCGCGATCTCTTTGGCGACTTTACGAGCTTCGTCTATATATACCTTTTCTCTCTTTTTCTCTCTCTCTCTCTCTCTCTCTCTGTCGGTCTTTTACAACGCCGCTATGGCAGTTTATGCGAAATGCAGAAAAAAATTTTTTTTCACCGTTTGTTTTTATTAATCGACGCTGGAGGAGAAGGTAAAGGTAAAGGAGAAGGAGAGATTCTCTCTCGCGATTTATATTAAAGAGCAATGAATTTTAATGAGTCTGCTCGCGAGATAAGAGGCCCACATGGCTATATAAGAAAATTTCTATAATTTTGAACTGGATATGTAAGTATTGTAAGTATGTATAAGGAGGTGAAGATTGATAAGAGCATATTTAAAATTTTTGTATGTGAATTGTTAAAATTTATCGGTCATTATATATTTATGTATTTGTTACGTATGTGCAAGAGTAGCTGAAGGAGAGAAAGAAAAAGACCTGTTAAATGCTATTATATTGATGCACAGATATAATTTGTTTGCCTACTTGGATATACATAGAAGCTTATAAGCTTAAAAGTATTTAAAAACCCAAAAAGATTAGAAACAAAAACGCACGTGTCTTATCTATACGTATATCAGTAGCACATATACAAACACACAAATCGTAGATAATATAATTTAAAGCACAGGCTATGTGTGTGTATGTAAGTGCAGGTTTTAAAGATTAGTTTCAAGTTTTGAAGATATATATAAATACCGACGACAAGTTAACTATACATAGGTATATAATATAACATCTAATTTTATTTCAGAAGCTTATACAGTCAAACGTATATAACAAGAGATTGTTCAGGTGTAACAATGACAACTGTAGGGTCAGGTGAAAATTCAGGTCGACTTTATCTATACCTATACACCCGAAACTTTCACGGACGATTTGTTCTTAGGACAGGGAGAGAAAGAGAGAGAGAGAGAGAGAGAGAGAGAGAGAGAAGAAAGCAAAGTCTTTTTAGCTTGTTTGGCTATTATGTATATACCTTACCTCTCTTCTTGGGCCTGTATATACCTACACTTAAACGAAACGCGAGCGAATGTCCGATATATATCGCGACTTGGAATCGTTGAAGGAGCCGGTATACATACAACACATACATACATACATACGCCCTCTCTCGTTCTATCTTTCTCATCCAGGTCCGTCTTTTGCGAGTGAGTAGGATGAGAAAAAGAAGGAGGAGGAGGAGAGAGCACGAGGTAGAGAGGAGGCTTATCGCACACGATAATCTGCCACTGCTGCTGTTGCTGCTGCTGTTGCTTGAACTCTGGTATATATAAGCCTCTCTCTCTTTTTCTTTACCATACCACAACCACCACCACCATAGTCATTGCCTCAGTTGCCGTTTACCCGACCATGCGCTTTTTCTTTCTGCATATATGCCGCGTTAGCTCTCTTTCTTACTCTTTCTTACTCGTTCGACTCTTGGCGGTTTCTTCGAGGCCGATTTTATGATATGATTGTAGAGAGAGAAAGAGTAAAAGAGAGAAGAGCTATAAGAGAGAGAGAGAGAGTCTCTTCTCTCTCTCTTTCTTTCTTGAGTGTGCGCGCATAGCAATTTATCAGGGGGACGATTAACGCCGGATTCGCCGCGAGTGTACGCCCGGCAGCTTCTTTTCCTTCTTGTTGCTTATTCTTTTTATTTTTTCTTATTTTTTCTCTTACTGCCCCCTGTTCTTATATGCGAAGTTACCTTTTAATTTTTTTTTTATTATTATTATTATTATTATTTTCGAGGCCCTTTACTTTTTTCAGCTATACATATATATAGTGTAGATACCTCGTTGCACCGTGAAATTACGGATCTTTCTCTCTCTCTCTCTCTCTCTCTCTCTCTTTTTTTCCTTCTCTTACTTGACCATATACTGTCGTTTTTCTTTCTCTTTTTCTTAATGCTGTTGCTGCTGTTGGCTTGTTGTCGTGCGCACACACGTCTGTATACGGATAAAAAAAAAAAGTTTTTTCGTACGAGATGCGCATGAGAACTAGATATATATGTATATATGTATACGTTTTTCTTATAATGTACGA
This sequence comes from Leptomastidea abnormis, assembly GCA_030522805.1. Lineage (NCBI taxonomy): Eukaryota > Metazoa > Arthropoda > Insecta > Hymenoptera > Encyrtidae > Leptomastidea > Leptomastidea abnormis. The sequence goes on along the minus strand of JAPYZE010003031.1, from coordinate 11,056 downwards.
GCTCTTTCGATGTTTCCTCCTTTTTCCTCTATTTTTTTTTATTTTCATTTTTTTTCTTCTTTTTGCTTTTTTTTGGTAGGGCGCGCCGGCGCTAATGTATTTATAATGATATGGTCAGTTTTTGAGGAAAACCAGAAGAAAAAGATGTTGAATAGGCCCAGGGGGTTTTTCTTTTTTTTTTTGAAAAAAAAAAAAAAAGTGAGGGGTGGAGAGAAAAAGAAAAACGTGCTTCTCTTGCTAAACTTAACTCCGCCCCACCTATACTTACTCTTCTTCCTTTTATTCTTTAAAGTAAAATATATACGTAACCTTTTTAGAAGTGCCGACTTTTCTTCAAATACTCAACTTTGACCATCAAGTTACGTTTCAATTCGTGTATACTATGTTATAACAACAAGATATAGATATATTATATACCATGGCGCCATAAATACGAGACAAAAATATCATTTCGCACTGAATTTTAATTTGAAAGAAAAGTTTTGAATACTAATATTGAAAACGAGCGTATATACGTAAACATTCCTATTATATACATACCCTTGGCCTGAATAACAACAATAGAAAAATAATAATAATAAAAAGTCAAAACCATACTATAATATACTACATACTATTTTTGTCGATATAATAATTTGGTAGCTCTGGGTTATATATGGTGTTCAAACGAACCAACAACATATAACAAAACAAAAGAGTCTGGCCATGCTCGAATCCGTATAATAGTAGAAAATAATTGAGCCCCAACCAACCAACGAACCAACCAACTTTCGGTTTCCTTCTATATATGAGGGGGTGGAGTAAAAAAAAAAGAAAGAGGCGCAGAGGGTAATAGCGGGCTTGGTCTGCTTTCTATATATACAGTAAAACAAGCGCGCGTGCGGGTGGAAAAATCGCATTCGTGTGTCCGATCGTGTGCGTGTACCAGAGCGAAAGAACGAGCTTGGCTTTTATACATATATACGTGAAGGTAGAGAACTAGCCCCATAATCAAGGTAGAATCCAGCTTTCTCTCTTTCCTCTATACTATACATACTGTCTTTCTCTTCTGGACGATGTCGTCCATCGATAAGCCATAGTCTACTAGACCCCATCCACCACCCGCTTCTTCTCCTTTTTTTCTACTCCTAATTTTTTTTTTATTTTTATTTCTGACCCGTAATTTTCCCTGAGTTTGAGAAAGAGAGAGAGAGAGAGAAAGAGAGAATTGGTGCACCTGGTGTGTCTCAAGCGTATTTGACCATTTACGGTGCTCGGTTTCGGCTCTAAGGTGCGGAAGCTAAAGTATAGAGAAGATGAAGGAAAGAAAAAGAGGGCGCAGAAAGTGAAGTAAGGATACGCGATGGGACTTTGTATGTGTATAGCAAGGGGTAAAGAAGAATGGGAGGAGAGGAGATTTGCAGACGAAGCACGAGAAAAGAGAATGAGGAAGATTATGAGGGGGGAGGCTATTTCTCGGACTCTTTCTATCTTCTTTTTTTTTCCACTATGTGAACGAGGTGTAGCACTCTATATTATATGCTTTCTTTCTACTTTTGCTGCTGTTGGTTTGAAAAATTTTTTTTTGGTATTGTGGTGGGTTGTGTTTGTTGGCTATGGTACAGGATGAGAGTAAAGTAGTGTGATGCTCTGTGACTGGAGGATTTAAGCCTGGCTGAGTATTCAAATTTTTTGAGGGGGAGAGAGATTTTTCGCTTTTTAATCTTTTTTTTTTAGGGTACGAATGAGAATGAGTTTACAATGAGAGTTGGTATGGGTATATTATTGGTTATATACTTCTAATGTTACTGCTGCTGATGCTCTAATGGTTTTTTTTTTGACTGACACATTTTGATAAATAATGCATCTTTTCTTTTTATTTTTATTTGTTTTATAGAAAAATTGATATTTTATTAAAATTATAAAACATTAAAATAAAAATTAAAAAAATAATAAAATTTAAAGACACATATATTATACTAGAAATATCAAAGTCAATTCAAACATATAATATATAACCACTGAAGTCCAGATCCATAATCCTCTCAGTTATACAACAAACGTTCATATAGACTTCTCTTGCTCATATATATACTGAAAATGATCGACGACAAGAAGTAGAGTCTCAAACCCAACATACCCCTTTCTTCTTCTTCTTCTTCATACAATCCTCTCGTGATCGTCCGCAGGCACACCACGAATACACACACATATATATACATATACAGAGAAAGAGATCTCACCAGGCCTGATCCCAGAGGCGATCTTTTTCCGCGCAGCCTGTTTACTCAGCTTGCGCTCTTGCGCTCTCTTGCGCGTGGCCTATACCTATAATACACCCTTCCTTTTCTCTCGTGAACCCATCCGCCAGAGGCACATCACGGAACGCTCGGGGTAAGAGACATACATACATACGATCAAGCGAATATCTCCTACTACTACTACTTTATACTCTTTCGGTACACCGCTTTGGTAAAAACGACAAGCACGAGTGTTTCTTTTACTCTCTTTCTCTTTCTCTCTCGTGAGTGTCCGTTCTTCTCTCTTTTATATTTATATATATATACTATATTGCCCTTTTTTGCCTGTATATATATGCAAGCTTTCACTCGTCGCTGGCGGCAAACTTGGTTTTGCTCGCTTTTTATTTGCATTCAAATTTCACCGCGTTTATATAGTTAGAGAGGATAAGGATATATAGAGTTGTTTGATTAAGACCGCGAGTACGTATACATATTGACATGTTTTAAATAAACAAAAGTGAATGCTATTGTAGATCTATTATAAAGATGAGTTGTCTTGGAAAATTCGTAAAAGAACAGTAAAGTTTTTTTTCAAGGCTTAACAAAAAAAAAAACAAGTGTTTTCCTTGAGTATGTCCTGCAATATTTTTATTTTCGTAATGATGTTAGAAATGAAAAATGAATGAGTCAAAAAGAGAGAGAAAGAAAGGGAAATGAAAGAAGCTTTAGATTATCAGGAAGAGACTGCATTAAGGAAAGAGAATCGCGTCGAAAGTCATTTTTTCGCGATAAAAATATGTCGTTGGAACGAGGAATACATGGTCCGCAGTATCGTTTCAACGTACATAGCCCATAGGATAGTTATCTCTCTAAGCGATATAGACTTTTCCATTAGCGCGTTTTGCGCATATATAGCGATAAATAAATAGGCGCGTATTATACAGTTTGCAAAGTTTGAAAACATCGAAACGCTTTTAATCACAATAAATTGAAGAAGAAGAAGAAGAAGAAGAGGAGGAATAGAGAAAAAGAGAGAGAATGAGAAGAGGGAATAGAAACGATACAAAAGTGTATTTTCAGAAAATTTAGCATAACCCAGCCACCCTACTATACCCCCATCGTATAGTTGTGACTTTTGGCATTTTAGTAGGTAGCGCGTTATAACATTTTGAATTTGAGAGAATTGTAAGTGGTAATAGTGGTGATGGTAATAATACAAAAAGGGGAAGTATAAATGGTATACCGATCTATATATACAGGCTAAAAGTTTTAAGAAGTCCGAAAAGTACAATTTTCTATTCCGAAAATAGCATTTGCCAATTTAAACGTTTTACGTAAATTCAAATTATTTTCATTTAAATAGTTAAAGAGAAAGAAAGAAATAGAAAGAGTCTCTCTATACAAAAGTATTCATTTATACGAAAAGAAAAAAGAAAACGATAAGGTATTAAAAAGAAAGAGAAGGATATAAACTGATATAACTGTTTATATACTATACCAACAAGCTTAAACTCTTTAGCTTTTCTCAACTGGATCTTTAAAGCAGTCAGACCAAGTATTTTCAATTAAAACCAAGAAAGCTGCTGGCTGCTGCTGTTGGTGCAGCAGCTGCCAAACAACAATTTAATTAATAAACAAAACGATTATTATCAAAGCGTATCCCAAAGTATATAATATATATAGAAGATAAAAGGCCTCAAGAGAGTTTAGAGTACAACAGTACAACTAGCCTTTATAATACCATTTTGCCATATTCACTGAATAAACGACTTTCCAGCACCTCTTCTCTCTCTTTCTCTTTCTCTCTTAACCATTTTCGACTTTACGAAAACAACAGGCATATCCTCTCTGGCAATCTCTTTCTCTCTCCTTCTTTTCGAGTTATCTTCCATTAGCTCGTTAAAATTAGCATAAAACGAACCCGCCGGCTGAGAGGCACGCGCTCGACGCTCACTCTCTATACGTTCTCCAAAAACTTTGCAGCCCCCGTCGCGAGTTATATTCCATCCATCCATACATATACATATACACAGACAGTTAAGACTTTGTATATATATATCTATACTCTATATATTACCTATAATCTTCAATACCACCATATATAGCTGAAAGAGAAAGAGAGACTGAGAAAGGAACCTCAAGGAAGTGACTTCGAAGCGTTTCGGAATTTCTCTCTCTCTTTCTCTTGACGTTCTCGTTCACCAGTATATATATTCACTCGTCGGTCACTTGATACAATACAAAGGGCGATAGAGACAGGCGAATGAGTATAAGAGAAAGAGAGAGAAAGAGAGAGAGAGAGAAGGAGATCGAGAGCTTCTGCTGTAGGATGTATATAGTGAACGGACGTATAGGGAGAGAGACGTTGAGAAGCATTCGGGATTGTATATATATAGTCATATATATACCTACATATATACACGTCAGCTGAAGGGTCATTGTTCTTCTGGTAGACGAGTGAGAGTCGGTGGTTCTCTCTCGCTCACTTCCATCGTCGTCGTCGTCGTCGTAGCTATAGAATATATACACCTCCGTCTTGTGGCGGCAGCATAACAAGAACCGAGCTGCGAGCGAGTACCATATAGCTCTCTCATATTCCTATATATAGGTATATGAGGGATACACGGGGGTGCAGAGAAGCAGGAGCAGCAATAGAGTGTTCGAGTTATGGCAGCGTGAACATCATACTTAAGGGCCCTACGGCGCCCACGCGCTTATATTATATGTAGGTATACTCTGTACTTGTGTGAGTATATATTATATGAGCGCCACCTTAGTCGCATTGAGCATCAGCAAGGACAATGCAGCCTTGACCACCCTCGATGTTTAAGTCCGTGGATTCGGAAACCGGTTGAGAGAGAGAGAGAAGCTGCACGTATGTGTATGTGCGAGGTAATGACGAGTAAGGGAAGGAGGAAGGGGATGCTTGTACCGAGAGAGAGAGAGAGAGAGTAGTTGACGCGAGCGTGACGCGAACTCTCGCGTGCGAGAGAGATCTGAACGAGAGATACACGTATGGGATGTATATGTATAGGTATGTATAATGCCAGTGTTGTACGTAAGTGCGTTTAAAAGGAAGACACAAATGAAGGATGAGGTGGAGAGGAGTTTTTATGTGGACAGTCGTCTTGCAATATCACAAAAGTAGATGGCTTTGAATATGTGTGTGAGAGTGTAAGAGTGTGTGTATTTAAAGAGTTGGGTTATTATGTATACGCGTGGACTTTGAATTGTTGCCTCAGGCTTCTTTTTGAGAGGATGGATTCTGGATGTTATGATTTGGAGACGATTCTTTCTTTTTTTGTTTTTTGAGAAAGAGAAAATGATAATGTTTGTTCGCGTGTTTTAACAGAAACTGAATTTTGAAATATATGGATTTTTTTGAGTGTATAGTTGGAGGCTGAAAGACATTGTCTTTTATTTTTTCTTCTTTTGTTTTTTTTTTTTTTTTTTTTAAGCGAAAAATAATTTATTTTTTACAAGTTATATATTGGGATTTTGAATGTAGATAATATGCAAAATTGTATATAATTTATATGTTAAAACACAAACTCTATGTAATAAATGTTTAACTTGATTTTCATATATACATACATATTCAAATGAATATAAATTTCTCTCTATGATTTATAAAGTTTGACATCACACACAAGTTCAAATTTTGAACTCAAGAAGTTTGTATAAATTTTATCTCTCCTTATGAATAATAGCTGTTATTAATTACTACCAAGAAACATTAATATGATTGCAAAACACGAATATCAAATAATATTTATTATTTTTATTATACTAGTCTTTCTATTAAAATTAAAATTTAAAAAAAAGAAAAGGAACATTATTGATTTCTTACGAAATGACATATTATTTTCGATGTTATCTGATTATGTTAAAAGCCATTATTACCGCCATTAAAATACTAATATCAATTAGTTAATCGTATATACTGTCTAAGTGCTAAAACTAATTAAAACCATTCATATATATATATATACACCAACTATTGGTTTCATATTCATTCAGAAAGAAAAGCATTATTTACCACTGAGTAATCGTGAAATAAAACCAAGAGAGAGAGAAAGAGAGCATAGTTATTAGACTGTAATAAAAGTAAAAGGAAATAATGGACTTTTGGATTACATTTAGTGTGTAATAGTTGATGCCCATGAGGACAATAAATATATACTATGAACATTTCGGGTGGAAGAAACAAATAAATTTTATGTGAAAATCTAGGAAGATTAGTTTGAGGTTTTTGTGTGACCGAGACATTTTTCGAATAGCTACAAAAATGAGAAATGTCATTAATTTTTACTAATAGTTTCTCTTGTTTTCATTACGAAAATAAAATGTTAGCTTACTTGAAGTAGCGTTTTCACCTTTTAGAAAGAAAAAAAAAATGATTCTCAATGTAAGTTTACATAAAGTGGAAGTAAAGTATGTTTTTTCTGTACTAATATTATTGAAGAGGTAGTCTTGAACGTCAAAGATAAATAAAGTAAAAATGTTGGAAAAAATTTCAGGATTTACCAACTGAATTTTTCATTAATACAATTAATTTGTTCAAAGTAAACATGATAAATTTTTAATTTACTTTTTAACTATTTCATATAACGAAAAAAAAAAAATTCTCTCGTAAAAAATTATCATGTATAAAATAATAATTTATAAAATAACGTAGATGAACAAGAAAGACTTTAGCCCTTATAAACTTTCTACAAAAGATTTAAAAAAAAAAATTAAAAAATAAACTCTAGTATATCTAAGCTTATTTTCTATATACAACACACATAATATCTACATATACATATACATCAGTGTTAAAATAAGCGTAAAACTGGGCCACACAAAAGGAAACGAAACGACACGAAGGGACGCGCGCTCGCTCGCTCGCGCTTTGAGAGCACAAAATCGTCCTCCGAACCGTAAAAGAATATAATATACACACACGCCTCATATCATCCACATACACATACTCTTCTTTTTCACGCGCTCATTATATGCCAAAGGCGTAAAAAAACTGTCAAAAAAAAAGAAGAATAAAAAAAAAGAAAGACCAAATAAAACGCCCTAATACCATTAACACGTTTCATTCAAAAAGCCGCTCACACATAAAATTCAAAGCTACATGAGTGAGAGAGACCTGTCTACTTGACCATATAATCATCTCTTTCTCTCTCTTACACACATACGCAAAATCAAAGAGCTATATACTCTCCGCATATTTGAATTTAGAGTCAGAGATCCAGCAGCAATGAGTGAGTGGATAATACTGGCCCCATTAATTTCTTATCGGCTTTGATCGGCGATTATATACTATATATACGCGTTATATATGAGCAAGTCACAGAATGAAGAAGGAAGGATTTAGAAGGATGGAGTATTATATAGAAGGACTTGAATTTTTTATGTGACGTTTTTGGCGCCAAAATCTTCCTCTTGCTTTCGATTCGAGGATTATATTATTATATGTGAGAGAAGGATAGAATAGTGGGTTTTATAATCAATTTGCATGACGTATGCAGTATCGTATAGGTAAATGTATGATTTTAGCTTTATGTTATTTCATTTTGTATCAAGTATACATATACATGTGAAAATATGCTTTTAGTGAGATCGGATTTTAATAAAAGCGTATATTATAATTAACGTATAGATGTATAAATATATTCTTGGATCGTTAATTCAGTTATTAATAAGATTCCTATATAGTGTCTTAGTATTTATAATATAAACGGTGTAGTGTGTGTGTTTGTATATATACATTGAATTTTAACATATCGCGACTAACTTTCCCTCTTTGCTCGCATAATAACGTTAGTGATGTTGAAAGGTAACTTGCTTACTCATTTGCTGATATTTGATAAGCTCTGGATTTCGAGATACAGCTTGTATATATACTTTAATTAAAATTCATATAATATAAATTTGATATTTTTTTAATGATTAGACACGAATACGCTAACTTGTATGAGATAAAATTACTCTCTACAGCTGATTTTTGCAGGGTAGGAGAGAAAACAGGTCTCCAAGAAAGGCGTATGTATGTATGTTTGAAAATTAGTTGATACTTTTTTATGTTTATATTGAAAATTCTTGAGGTTCATGTATATACATATGATTATCGAATATGAATATGTGTTGATAGCAATTTTGATTAGCTTTTGTAATTAAGAAAGGTTTCGGTATATCTATATATATATCGTGGTTTTTGCAACTTACTATACGTAGATACCTGCAATACAATATTAATATATTATAAGTTAAAAGCTCTCTTTTATCAGTTTTTCTTGATAAAACTTAACTCGAATATATATGTGGCCGTAAATTTATCATATTTATTATAATAAAATAATCGGTATTTAAAAAAGAAGTAAAAAAAAAAATGAAATTCCTTTTTAATTAAAATTGTATTCCAGTAATAGCCATAAAAAAACTTCCTATTCTCTCTCTCTTTCTCTCTCTCTCTCATCGTCCTTATTTTACAAAGAACCCCATCAAAATGATCTTCACTAGCGATAAGTCGAAAACACACACAGCAAATATAAGCATATAACATATTAATTAACGAAAAAGCAGAATACCATAAAATTCATATTTATTCGACTCGAATGAGCCTCTCTTAAAATAATCGTAAAAAGAAAAGAAAAGAAATCCCTTCTCTTCTATTAAATACCCGCCAAAATCTTTTCTCTTATACACACTATTATGCTTTCTTACCTTATCGACGACTAATATAATCCAGCCAACCTAAATCCCTTACTATATCAAAAAACATATAAAAAGCGAGGTCGAGAAAAAGAGAAAGAGAAATCTGTGTTTATAAACGCAGCTGACTGCAACATAAGATATCCTTTCGCCTCAATCCCTACACAGCTTTTAGCAGCTTTGCAAGCTCAAAGATACGTAATGGTTTTTATCAGTAAAAAGAGAGAAGAGGGAGAAGGTACCTTATTAACAGCCGATCTTCAAAGATGCGAATATTCGCATATCGCGCTAACTTTCAGCACCCTATACTACTATATATACCTACAGCATCATAATAATTTTTTTTTTTTTACTTCTCATTCACGCGTGCCTCCGGCTTACTCGTTCACGACTTATGAAAAAAAGCCGCGCATTACTGTGTATATGTGTGTGTGATGATGCTCTTTCAAGCGTCTGATATGTAAGCATCCTTTCCTTCTTTACCTTAACTTATATTGCTCGTTCTCACTCGGCTTCACCGTGGAATGCGGTTTACGATCTTTTAAATTTTTTTTTTCTTTTTTATCGTTTCACGTTAAACACAAAAATGTCACGTGTATGTATGTGTGTGTGTGTGTGTGTGAGGGGATTCCTTAGGCGTACTCATCTTTCAGTTGATGTGGTTACGGCTGCTGCATATCGGACGATTCAACGCTTACGATATTATATGCTCTAATTATGCCTACTTGACGTGACTCTCTTCTTATATCAAGGTATATATACTTGAATGTGTGTGTGTGTGATCGCAACGTTTGATAAGGTATTTATATTTCGGTATATGATATGTGTAAAAGAAGAATTCTTTTTTTTCCTTCTTTTAATTGAGACTTTTATCTGTTATTACGATAGTTTCTTTTTTTCTTTTAAAGTCGTAAAAAAATAATTAAATTTCCATCATTTTATTCAGAATAAAAAAGAAAACCTCTAATAAAAAAAAAAAAAAAAAAAATGACTGTAAACTTGGAATTGAAGGGGAGAAAAAAACGATGCAATTCCCAACAAGAAAAATTTAATCATAGCCCTTTTCTTTTTTTCCCTCTCTCTCTCTCTTCCCATATATCCACAACTCTATACTCAAGCTTTATTTGATATCTAACATAGCATAGCTAGCTAGCAAGCAAGCTATATACGCTCGTTAAAGGGCGAAAGAGACTGAGACACGTGTACCATGATAAATAATGCAAACTCTGTCTCGACCTGCGATTCGCGCGTACTCGAGCTTACGTGGTCTGCGGCACCTATATAACGCCGCGATGATATTATATACCGCGTCGTCTTTAAGCTTTCCCCTCCTGCCCCTCTCCCCTTCCTTACTTCTCTTATTCTCTATTTTCTGTGTATGTATATATCTATATGACTGAGCGGACACTATATTCGTAAAGCCACGTGTATGTATATAAAGTTTGCAAGCTAAGCTACATATACGAACTTTACCGATATTCTTTCCCACGCGCGAAGATATAGAAGGTGTATTTCTTGATTTTTACCTGTGTATCTATGTATGTATGTATGTATGTATGTATGTATTTGCTGACTAACTTCTTTTTTTTTCTTTTTTGCTTATGGTTATGTACAGTGTGTTTTGAATGTGTATGTGTGACACACCTGAAACTTAAAACTATTAGCTGCTAAAAACCGAGACACTTTGGTATTCTTAGTTAATTTTTAAGCTTAAGTGTTCTAAAAAGTTAAGTCAGCTATACTTTATAAAAAAAAAAAAAAACAAAGAACATGTACCTAAATTCTACTTACTTACTTACCTAAAGAAATTAATTCATTTTATTTTCGCGATCTATTCAGTAACCATTTGCAAAAAAAAACCAAGCAACAAAAAACAATTCAGCTATTCAGTATACAACACTCACTCATTCACTTACTCGTACCCCAAAAATTCTCTTTTTTTTGCTTAAGCATTTAAAAAAGCTTCCTCTCTCCGCCATTTAATCCCCCGCAGCGTCAAGAAACTAAAAAAAAAAAAAAAAAATGTGGTAACCCCGTAAAACAGGGTTACATTTATATATACATATCGTCACGTTTAGTCTCTCCACAAACACACAAGAACAAGCATTACATATATATATATATATATA
>JAPYZE010003030.1:0-14179 GCA_030522805.1 Leptomastidea abnormis | reverse complement strand
AATAATAATAATAATAATAATAATAATAATAATAATAATAATAATAATAAATGTTTCAGGGAAGCAGACTACACGAAGGGTATCTTTCAAAGTATTGGTTTTAAAGAATTTCACAACTATTTGATATTGCCAAAAGAGGAATGGGATCAGAAGAAGGTAGGTTAAAAAAGCACATAATATATAGTATATATATATATATATATATATCCTTAAACATATAGAGCTATACCCGCGTGTCTACGGAGGACAAGAAAGTAATTCGTTTACGTATCGCATCTGTGTATCTGCGCGTATTTTGTTGCGGGAGAAGAGCGGTATGAGCAGCGCATATAGGTACATATAACTTGGAACTGCAGAGAGAATTCCCATGTCTTCTTACAACCGATGGATTGTCAATTACAGATACGCGTGTACCTTACACATAAGAAGCGTTTTCATACGTTACGAAAGAAGTTAAAAGAGGGGAGGAGGGAGGGAGAGAGAAAAATGCACTTTGCAATACACCACGAAGAGCAGAATAACTTGAAGATCGCACAATAATCTTATATATACTAATACGCGCCTTTGAATGACAAGGCCTCGCCAGACGGTATCATCGCAAAAATGAAAAATCCGAGAAGATACGGTGGTGGTGGTGATGTGCTTAGTAACAGCCGTAGCACCAGCATCAGCGGTAAATCACGCGTAGGAGACAGCTTATAGAGAATAAGGAGGAGGAGGAGGCAGTGTCTGTCCTTCCTCCAGCTATTCTCTCTCGTTTAACGGAGAGAAGTACGAGCTCTCTCGAGAGGCTATATACCTTGTACAGCCCAATGGGAAAAAATCCATTATTCCGTATGCAGAAAATAGAAAAGTGGACGGCTCTTACGCGTGGAGGGCGAAAGTCGAAGGGATATAGGATAGATTTAGCGGGGCTAGAGAGAGATAAAGAGAGAGCGAAGACAGAAGTGAGCGCGGAAAATGAGAGAGTTTTGCATTAGGTCTGGCTACTGCGCTGCTTTTTAAGATATTGACTGCGACGAGAGATGCGAGAACTACCACTCTTAACAGAGTGTCCCATTGTATTATGATACATAGTATTATGTACACGCGCTTCAAGTCTTCAGTTATTCTTAGATGCACTGATGCGGGTATAGAGTCGGTATTAAAATTTGAAAAAATCAACGACGACGATGATGACGATGACGACGACATCGACGACTCCTTGACTCGCGGGCGCCAGAGAACTGTTGCATATAAGTTGATGCAAGTCCCGCGTGCTTAACAAACACACCGTACCTATACTTTATGTTAAAGTTGCGTGTGCACGTGTCTTGTCTAAGTCTGCATAAGTATCATGGACAATAATCCAGCCAGGTATTGTATATATGTACTTTGAGAGTTTATACATCGAAGGAAATTAGCCTATATTTATGTAGAATATCGCATTCACGAAATTTCTAAGTACATAATGCAAGGCTTGTATAGCTGTCCAAGTGCAGAGTATACCAAGAGCTATAAGCTTTCGGAAATTAAACCTGAAATAGCACTCTGAACTTAGCCTGCCCTTAATTACCATTTCCGCAATAGCACTCTTCTATGGAATAGTCTCGGTTGAAAATTATGAGAATTGTACTATTGCTGGTCTGTTTGTGCAAAGAGAGAAATAAAAAGAGAGAGCAAGAAAGAGAGACGTTTAGGGGAAGGGGGGGCAGGTTAACCAGTGCCAATAGACTTCACGTATATACTGTTTGTTCCAGTAGGGCCAGCAGCTGCTTGAAGAATCCATTGAGAGTTTGAAGCGTGTTACGAGGAGGTACGCGAGAAAGCAGCACAAATGGGTGAGGAACAGACTGATACGCAGAGCTGACAGACAGGTACACACACATTATATATACATATTTTTCTTATTTCTTTAACATATATAATCTATATGTATTCGCTTATCGCTCGTTTTACTATAGTTGCTTGCAGCTGCTGCCGCTGCTGCTGTTATACTCTTGAATACACCACTGCGCTGCCTATATATATATGCTTCCAATGCGTTGGACATTACTTCGTGTGTTCTAACTTTTCTTCTTATCGCTCTGCTTTTTATGCTAACGTCAATGAAACCAAACGATATTATACTTTTATTTTCACATGTGGATAACTAATACTCGTATCGTGCATGTGTATTTTATATATATACGTATATGTTCGATTCAATCTTATTTGAGAAGCTGTCAAAATTTATCTGGCCAACTTGCTTTCTTTTCTTCGTTTGTTCGTATACGTATACATACGTACATACATACATACACACGTGTACATGTAGAACTTTTAGATAAGGGAAGAAGAAATTTATGTAACAGTTTATATTTGAATTCATTTGACAGTGAGGAAAAAAAAAATGTAGATTCAAATGTGCCGAATATAACTTTGAAATTCCTCATTTTTTTTTACTATATTTGACGAGTGCAGAGTTTAAAAATGAATGAAGAAAAGTTTATATTTTCGATAGCCATAATTTAATCAGCTATCGTGCAACGCGATGTTTGTGGCATTGCGATTCTGTCCAGTATGTGAGCACGTATATATACCTAGCAGCAGCAGCAGCAGTGCAGTGTAATGCATATAGCAGCAGGGTTTTCCCCGATTGGGTCCAGCCGGCGCTCTTGTCACTTTCACATTCTTTACTTGCGCTCTCACTGCGCCTGTCGGGCCAGCCATGCATGGAGAGAAAGAGAGAGAGAGAGAGAGAGAGAGAGAGAGAGAGAGAGAGAGAGAGAGAGAGAGAGAAAGAGAAAGAGAAGCAAGTTTTGCGCGCCGCGTGTATATAGGTATATATATCTGCTCAATTTGCTGATTTGCCGCGATGCCCGCAGGTGCCGCCCCTCTACTCGCTCGACACCAGCGATCTGGAGCAATGGGAGAGCGAGGTGTACGGGAAAGCGCTCGACATCCTGTCCGCTATCATGCGCGGCGAGCAGCCCACCCAGCCGAAGCTCAACAGCCCGGTGCTCGACGCCGCCAAAGTTTGCGACAACAGCAGAGACGCCAGCTACTTTTGCCAGGTACAATTTTTACCATCCCCCCTAAATATTAATAATAATATTAATAATAATAATGATAACATTGCCTCTCTACCTGTTTGCAGACTTGCGAAAGATTGTTCATCGGCGAACATCAGTGGCACGAGCACATTACAGGCAAGAAACATTTCAAGACGCTACGAAAAAAGGAGCTGCAGAAGCTTAACGAGGAAGTTGAAAAGACTGAGGATGATAAATCAACTGAGGAAAAAAGTGAAAAAGACACTGTCGACTTGAATACCTGATAATAAAGTATAACTCAGATGTAAATTTTTATTATATTTCATACCATTTTGTAAAATAAATACTTTTTCAAAAATTTTATTTCTATTTTACTCGATACATTATTTACCCTTTGAAGGTAATAAGAAATTTTTTTTTATAAGTTTCGTGGGCAGCTTTTAAGGAAAAATTATGTTTGGTGAATTTCTACCTTACCGGTTGTAGAAATGTAAATTTTCTGTTACATATGTTGTTAAGTACACTATTGAACAACTTCCGTAAATTTAAATTATATTTTAGTAAATTGTACTATTTCATCAGTATAAATTGTTTTGGTCATTATTATTATTATTATTTTAAAAATTTATTTGAAAAAAAAAATTTTATTCAACTTATGATAAAATCCATCTTGCCAATATCCATAGATGATATATCTGTATTGAAATAATTATAGAAATTTTTGTAGGTGGCGTTTCAAAAGAGATTTTATGGCGTTTAATTTTAAAAGCAATAAATTAATTTCTTTTTCATAATAATTTCTTTTCTTTTCACAAATATTTATATTTCACATTCGGCATTTTATAATATTGATACAATTTATTGAAATTTTTATTTTTATTTAGCATTTAGATTAAAGAATTATTCAAAAATACTTTTATTCTATATTTTATTTAAAAGTCGATTGAATTTTCTGTTTAAGGTTTGATGATGGATAATTAGCAGGTGCATACATCGCCTGCAGCAAGTACACTGATCAATCAGTTTTAATAACCACAATTGTGACAGAGATCGCTAATATTCGTAAGTTATTTTTTCTATGTAAAATTTTTAATCTTTACGCCAATCAATGAAAAACAACTTTTCCCCGATATGCATATTTTAATAAGGAAAATATATATGAGATCACATATATTTCTTGCAACGTTTGTTAAAAAAAAAAAAACCAATAGACATCTACGTTTTACATGAATACATAAAACATATAGGCTATACGTACTCTTGAGTATTTTATGTCTAGGTCACGTAAGTGTCGTGTGTCTTTCTGAATTATTCGACACAATTTTCTAAAGTAAGTCGTTGTTTCTTTGCGAGTTTGTTGCTCAAAGCTATATCTGGCAACTTTGTTGTTGGCCCCGCCTACTATATACCCACGGACAAGGAATGAAAGTCTCGCGCGTTCTATAGAGAATCACGAGCCATGTGTGTGTGAGTGTGTGAGAGGCTGCAGGAGATTTGCTAGGATTAATGCTGCTCATCCTAGTCTGCGGTCTTTTTCACTGTTCTCACTCAACTCTCGTGCGTCAATCTGATGGCACGAATTGTTCTCTTGCTTTGTTTTCCTTGAGATGTTTCTTGAGTTTCGCGAGAGATAAGGGGCTGTCGTAGTGTCTCGGATGCTGTATAGTACCGAATCATGCTTGGAATATAATAATGCCTTAGCTGCTATTCGTCGTCGTCGTCTTCGTCTTGCTTAAAAGCGAATGTGATGTTAATTGATGTATGAATTTCGTGGAATTTCTCTCTCTCTCTCTCTTCCTTTTGGCGCGAGATACGTTCTAAATTATAATAGGTAATATCTGGTTTGTTGGATACAAGTGGAACTATTCGTTATTAGCAGCAAAGGAACACTTTGGATGAATTGTTTACAAAAATAAATTTTTTTTTCTCATCTGCTCAGGATACTTGATTTGTGTCTTTCTAAATAAGCGAGCAAAGAAGGTGATAATTCTGCAGACTTTGTTTTTTACCGCAAACTAGTTTTACGAAATTCGTATCATGTATTTTAGATGGACTACTAGAAAAGTTAGTTTTATTAAATATTCCCTTTTAGATCGGAAGATTCTGTGAAAGCTTTATAAATTATATGTAATTAATAGTTGAAGTGTAAGCCGCGGAGTCAAAGGCCAAAGGTGCGTTAAATCAGGAACACATTATCAGCCAGTTAATTAGCTGTCCAAAGGACTTAAGGCGCAAAGTTTAACGTTCGGCTGTGCGACACTGGGAAAACAGGAGCAGAGCCGGCTATACATATAAGTAACTGAGGAAGGAGGGAGGGACCTACTATATGGCGCTTCAAGTTGAAGCTGACGGGAGTATAGTTAAGCGACAAATTTCAAGATCGACTAATATAACTGCGCGGCATTTATGAGACCACCACTACCGCCACCGCCGTTGCCGAGTATAATATTTGGCGGTTGTGGCGTTTTCTCGCAGAAAACCAAATTCGAAGTTTAATTGGCCGTAGAGCGAGAAAATTTCAGCAGCGCGCGGGAAAACTGCCACTATATACTTACATATACCAGCTCGTATTCTATCCAGCGCGGGCGGGCTGTAGAACTGAAGAGTTTATAATTCAGAGCGCGGAATATCGCATCTCAGCCCTTGGTTGTTCTACCTGCCGCTCGCTTTTCTTTTCTATATATTTATTCGAAATGTGTCAGTAGTGCGCGCGAGAGCTGGCTTTGATGCGCTCTGCACGCAAAAGAAGTAAAAGTTTTTTTTTTATTTTACCCTAGCACAGCTACGTGAGAGTAGATCTCTGCTTGGTTAATAATAATTTGTAAAATCATACAATTTCTTTCTTTTCATATCCCATTTTCTCAAAAAAAAATTTGATTTTTCTTAAATTTACATACGTGTATTATAAAATTGACTACCCACAACTTACTCTGCCAAACATTTAATGCTATAGCTGGAAATCCGTCTGATACTGAATCCTTTCCTTCAACAACTTCATATTACCTATAGCAGCTTTAATCCATATCGATTACGGATAAAATTGGGGCAGGCGTATCTATATAATGGAAGCCGTCTTCATCTAGTAAGTTTGCGTATTGATAGCATGAAAGTTTATCTATTTATTAATATATAACACGGTTAGTCAAAAAAAAAAATCAACGATAAATAATTCAAAATATTGATTTTTTTTTTTTTCAATAACTACAATTTCTGTGTTTAATCATGTTTTATAAAAAATACGGTTCAAGTATTTACTTTCAAAATATATTTGAAAAAATTAAAATAAAATTATAAGCCAAGTTTGAGTTTTTGAACATTAATTTTGTCCAATTAGTCCCGTTGAAGCATCGACGTTTTCATAAAATCAGTTTTAGAATTGACACGATGACATCACGCAATGATTATGTCATCTTTGCATAAAGTTCATAATCTAATAACTTAAATTAATCGAGAGGATAATGTATGAGATAGTAAAGAAGAAGAAAATTAAGAGGAGCTGCAGTGGCATCAAGCCATAAATATTGTTTATGACGCTTAACGCAAGATTTAGCCGAGCAGCTTTCGCAGCTTGGAAATAATGAGAGATTAAAGGCTTTGCATTTGTTGAGGCTTGACTCCATATTCCTCTGACTCTTTTTGCAATCACTCGTCTGAAATCGACGATAATTATTAATTACCTCCACCACTTTTCTCAGGTGAAATTTAATTAATAGAATCAAAAATGTATCGGATTGGCAGGAGAGCAGATACTTTCTTGTTATAATCCAAATCACATAAACTTGTACACCTTATCTGTATCTCTCTTTCTCTCTCTCTCTCTCTCTCTCTCTCTCTCTCTCTCTCTCTCTCTCACAGAACATGACTTTCGTATTTGATTTTTCTCTATGGAATGTAGCCGACGAAAAATGTTTCTCGTGCAAATTGCATGAACTAGTTAGGAAAATTAAAGTCTAGATGCAAGCAGCAGTGCGTTCGCGCGCACAATGCTAGATATCAAAGTAGCCGGGATCGAATCTTAGAAACCGCGTAGAGCGGGCTAAATTATTCTAGACGAAGGAGGATAAGATGGAGGGGAAATTTGTATTGGTCACTCGCCGAGCTCTGTCCCGTTCTCTCGATTAATTGCCGCAGTAGACAGAGGGAGGACGAAGAGTTGGCGGTCCTAGTCGGCTCCGGCTGTCAATCTCGCGGTTCGATTTTGTAACTCTCCTCTGTAGCAATAACTATACGGAGTAGCACGTATTTAAGCTTCTTGTAAATCGCCCGAGTGCGCTTTATACCTACTTTTCGCTTTTCTACCAGCAAGATTTTTTTTATTCTCTCCAAAGCCAACTGGCAACATTACTTTATCTCTCTCTCTTTTTCTCTCTACAGCCTGCCGCTCACTTATTCGCACTTTTTTGCCTGATATGTACTTGGTATTGATAAGATACAATTATGCAGGAGATAGAAAACCTGTTTGCGCTTTCATTGCATGTACAAGAAACTTGCAAGAATTCCAATAACAAGCATATGTTACATCTTATTATACATGGCAGACATTTCTAAGCAAATAAACGTCATAGCTTTCGACGAATAGTTCCTTGACAATTATTTTTTCTATTTTTTTAATTGTAAGCGCTTATAAAAAGCGCAAAGGGAAAATTTGAGCTGTAAAACAAAGTTTCGAGTAATTGTTCGACTGTATAGACATTCTTTCATCTTGATGTTTTTCAATTCATGTAGAAAGTCAAGCACAAACTTACGCAAACAAAAATAAAATCTATTGGAGATGCAGCAGACTGGTTTGCAATTTATCCATGTCGTACAGGTAACAGACATTTACATGCTTTGCAGTTGTGATAAATTACTCTCGAGGATACTTATATAGTTTAATTAAAAAATTTCCTTTGTTACGATATGGCTCTATTTTCTTCTTTTGTAAAATAATTTTTACTGTATAGGTACGTGTTTGATGCTTAAAATATAATTATTTATTAACATGGTTGTACAGAAATATTAGATTAATTTATATTTAAATTGGAAATGCATATATATGTATGAGGTGAGAAAATTTCACACGTGATTGCGATAATAAATTAATCACTGATAAATTAACTGGATTTACGCTATACGCTCTATTAATTCTAAAGGGAATTACATTCCAACATAATAGAACGCTTGAATTCAAATATATTAATTAACCTGTTAAATTATATATTTTTCATGATGTATAAAATGTTTCAATTAAGTTCATTAAAATGATATATTTATAAACTTAATCAACTAGAGCTATACTTAGCTTTCCGCGGACTTATAAAAATTTCATATAGCATATCATTTTATTTGATCGATCCAACCTCTTCAAAATACGCGGGATGAAGTAAGCATGCAAGTTGATTTTTCTTTTCGAAAAAGGCTTTTAGAGCAAGAATCAATTAGCGATCAATCAAATTTCAGAGAGGTCGGGAGATCGAGTCAGTGATTGGGCGGGTTACTCGTCAGGTGTGAATTTCACGCGTAGGAATCGAAGCTTCATAATGGAGTAGCGCGCCACCGCTACAGCTGGCTCTCTAGATGCCATGGCATTCCGAAATTACGTTTGACAATTTTCCCGATTGACTACTCTCTCTCTCGCCTGTATCTCTCAACCCTCTTCTCCCGCCGACAAAAGCATTCCTCTAGCCACCTCCACTTCGGAAGCTCTTGTTTTCAATCGCTCTTCCTATACTGGTCTTCTAACGCCAGCATTTCACGGCCAGAGGTAAAACCCCCCCTCGTGTGCCCCATCAGCCCTTGGGCCGTGGTGGTTTCAATCGTGTTCCGTGTCAGCAGCCGGGCCTTTTGTCCCTTTACTCGCGCGTGCCAAACGCGTCGAGCCATTACGTCGCTGAAATTTTAATTAATTTCTCCGTGCATCCAAGCTTTTGCTTTTTTTTTCACTATCTCTCTCTGTGCAGCTACGATACTCGAGCGGTGCTATAAAATCAGCCAATCCTGCTGATGTAATTTGTGTGCCTCGGTACTCAAAATTTAACAGAGGACTTTATGTGGCTTATATATGGCTATATGCTCGTCGTCAAAAATGCTTTTAAAATTTGTATTGATATTGATGCGTTCATATTTTTTACCGACCATTACTTCCATATTGGCCACTCTTATTTGACTAGATATATTTTTTTTTTTTCAACTTTTTTACTAGACTATAATTTTCAATATATTTTTAGTATAGATAAAGAGAAATTTAAAAAAATCTAGAAAAAAAGTTATTTAACAAGTTATTTTAAAGTTGGTTATAAGAATCGATGTTTAAAAGCTTGAAAACAAAGGAAATTTAACGAGGCGAAAAAGATTAAAGGGAGTAGAAGAAAGAAGAGAGAAAAATACCTATACTCTATGTTCTATTAGTGAGTTCGATTTTCCATGATCATAAAAATTATCGTTATCATTTGATATTGGAGTAAGAGCTTGTGAACTTTTCAAGTGATTGCATTTACGAGTCACGGTTCATTATTCGCGATTGCCATCTACGATATTCTAGAAACAAATGTATATATAAGCATAAAAGTTTAAAGGATAATATTGCATTGTTACACAAAGATCAATCAACAATGTATATATATCCTATTAACTTTGTTTAATTTATACATCTCTCTGTCTCTCTGAGCTGTCTTTATATGTAGAGTTTCTCCCTTGACATGAAATCTTTGTATGTACTAACCATACAAACCCTAACTATATACAATTTTGTCCCGTGAAAGCCCATCAATGTGAAAGTACAGATAACGCGAAGGAACCCCAAGGTGATGCGAAGGCGAGGTCGAGAGGTGTGTCAAGGCGAACCTGTGCTTTAAGCGTCAATGGGTCGAGAGAGCAGCCACTATAGGTTAGATAAAGGAAATGCGCGCAGCTTCTTATCGGTCAACCGTCGCCGGGCCGTCAGTTCCGTTTCCTATATATACTATAGACATGGACCAACTCTGCTTACGTGCTATACTTTTGTTGGATAATCCAATTCTTTTATACTTTTACACTTTTTTTTATAATAGTAAATATTAAATTAAAGAGTTGTGCTGGCAGCTAACTTTTTTTTTAGGAAATACCTATATGTTTTATAATCTAGCTTTATGAATCAATAGATGAATAAATATTTATAAGTTTTCGGGCTGAAATAACTATTAATTGTTATGTTCTATAGCCATGAGTATAATATTTTTTCTGATTCTAAGAAAACTTTTTAATTTTATTGTCGGATTTCTTGGTTTTTGAAGTGTGGTACAATGCAAAGTCAAAGCTCTTTCTCTTTGAACAGCGTCAGCCATCCGGAAAAATACTCGCTACACTCAAGAGGTCCTTAAATTAGTGTTGGCCTGCTCGTATGCATGGATACCCGTTTATCGATTCTTTTATCGTCGATTCAAAGATTAATTATATTATTATCTCAAGAGATTTTTTCTTCTTTATTGTTAAGTAATGTTTAAAATATTTGATGATTAATTGAGATACATCAATAATGCTACGTATAAAAAGTTGATATTATTACTTTAATGCATTATTAAAGAATTTTTTCCTTTTTTTAAAAAAAAGTTTATCTAGCTTTTTTAAAATTCTTTTAAAAAATGTTCTTTTTTGTTGCAAATAAAAAACTTATTTACTTCTTCTATTCATTAACTTCTATCCATATATTGAAATATAAAATTTTAATCCTGTTTCAATAATTTATATATTTTCTACTTTCGAAAGTAGCCTAGATTTTTCAAAATCCACAATAATTCTCATCGAGAGGATCAATCCATCACATCTTTTATCGAGAATTTCAAAAAAGCAGCTGCAAAAACAAACTTCTCCACGAAACGCGAATCGAAATTCCGATAGTTCAGGAGTATCTTTCGCGATTTTTCTGTGCTCTTCCACGAAACACATCCGCTTTTACTGGGCAGGTTTCTCAGCAAAAAAAAAAAAAAGGAAAGGAAAGAACGCTTGGTTTCGTTGGCTTCGAAACTTTGCCGATCAAAACTTCAATCTAACGGCGGAAACTCATCGTATAAGACAAGCAAGCAAGCTCGTACCACCGCTGCTGTTGGATGGGAGCTTGAGCTTTCTTTAAGCTTGCCTCGAAACTCTCCTAGCTGTGGCTTACCGCTAGCCCGATTCTGATGGGATGTGTGTTTGTCATGTCCAGGCCATACTGCTATTTATCCAGTTATATTTGCGCGAAAGTAAGACGGATATGTGAATATTTGAGACGAAAATTTGTACGTCTTAATGATTGATTGAGAAAGTGTCTGATATTTTCTCTCGGTCAATCATTAAATACGAGATGTTTTGTTTGCTTAATTCGTTTGCAAATTCATACATTTCAAAACAAAACAAAAAAAAAATTATTTTACCGTAGCGTGTCAAGTGGTAATTTTGTCACGAGAAATCGAGAGAGGAGAAAGTCAGGTATATCAATAAGTAATTAACATTTTTTCAATAATTATGGCAATAATCTCAAACGTTGTAAGTTAAGATGTGTAAAAGTAATAAGTCACGAATCTCGAATTAGTATATATATATATATATATAAGGTATATCGAAGAAGAGGAGTAAGGTGGGTAAAAGTGTTTATTTACTCGGCCGCATCTCTTCTGGGCAAACACAAGTCGGCATTAGAGCAGCATTAATATTCAAAGCGGCAGAACAACAGCAGCAGGGTAGTCGTGTAAGACAGCTTAAGTTTGTCGCAGTTACGAAATGCATATGGATCAGTGGTCGCAAATGCTAGTCAGGGTGAGAAGCATATAGGGGAGGAGGAGGGGGAGGGGAAGGGGAGTGTCTAGAGAAACAGGAGAGGAGCTGGGTTGGGAGAACGAGAGGCAGAGTGCGAATGCAGAGTTTCGGTGTATATATGTATATATGCGTATATAGGTATGTGTGGAAAGGCAGTAAAGAGAGAGAGAGGGGGGGGAGGGGTAGGTGGAGGAGAAAGCCAGCGGAGGTGGCACGATGGCTCCGCGTGCTGTAAGAGAGGAGTGCCGGCCCGGCGTGTGCGATAGAGTGGCTGCAGAGACGAAGAGCGAGTATATAGTATATAGTAGAGACGCGCGTACGAGAATGAGAAAGCGAGAGATGTAGCACAGGCAGGGGGGAGTAGCTGCTGCTGCTGCTGGTGGGACAGATGGGGAAACCGGCAGTGTGTTAGCGTGTGTGTGTTTGTGTGTGTGTTTGTGTGTGCTGCAGCACAGCAAGCACAGCAGCGCGCGGGGGGTGTCGGGCGGCCACATGCGAGCCGGCAGTCGCCAGCGCGACACGGTCGTCGCCACGTGCTTTTCCTCTCGCACGCGCCTATATACACAGCAAGCGTTAGCAGCAATTTCATTAGTTGTAGTATTAGAAGTTGTAGCTGCAGTTGTTATAGTAGTAGTAGTAGGATAACAGCTTTTTTAGAAAGAGAAAAAGAGAGAGAGAGAGAGCAAAGTCGTTGCCTCCTTTCCAGCCGGTACCACCACCCGGCTCTCCCACCGGCCGGATATACGGAAAGCGCGTTCAGTATATATCTGCTAAAATTTGAATTCACCCGCCTGGAGTAGCAGCCGCGCGCACGCGTGCACTTGCGGCACCGCCGTTGATTTTCCGCCGGCTTACATAGTTCGCGCTCGTTGTGTATATACGCGTGTCTTTCGATCGTTTTTTTCAGCGACGAGCCGGCAAAGGGACGCAGACTAGCAGCTCGCTCCTCCTCATTCTACTATATTACACCCTGACACTCGCGCTCTCGATCATCGCCTCTACAATCGAAACGCGCCGGTATTTTATATCGCTTGGTGTGCATTACTCTAAACTTGCGCGCTTGTCCTTTACTTGTCGTTTTTTATTTTTTAAAGATAAGTGACGTGTATTATTTGAAGTTGTGGTGGTAGTGGTAGTGGTGGTGGTGGTGGTGGTGATGTCCGAGCTCCTCTTCATGTGATTTGCAGTTAGTAGTGCACTTTTTCAAGCACAATCAGATGGCTGTTTGAGGATAATTGTAGCGAGCGCGGGCTGCTTTTTAAGGAGAGGAAAGAGGGAGAGTGCAGTGGAAAGTTCAGCAACAGTGATAAAAGTCTCGTTAGCGTCAGCCAACGAAAGAGGGAGCGAATAAAATATAGGAGAGAAAGAGAGAGACTCGCTCCAGGCGCCACCTGCGCTCTTTCCTTCTTCTTCCCCCTGCCTCCCCCCCCCTCCCATCATCGAGTGAGCTTGCCGGCTACCCGCTATCGCCGGGCGCGAGAAGCAAAAGGACTCCGCGGCTCCGCGTGATCCTGTGCTGCTGGTCTTCCGTGCAGCAGGGCCGCCTTTTTAAAAAGTTTCTTGCTACTTTTGGGACTATAGCTGTTGCTGCTATCGGCTGATTAGCGAGCACTAGGACAAAGTTGCCGGTCGTGCTTGCGGCTCCAGCAAGAGGAGGAGGAGGAGGAGCAGGAGGAGAGAAAGAGAATTGAGATAGTCGCTAGCGATAT
This sequence comes from Leptomastidea abnormis, assembly GCA_030522805.1. Taxonomy (NCBI): domain Eukaryota; kingdom Metazoa; phylum Arthropoda; class Insecta; order Hymenoptera; family Encyrtidae; genus Leptomastidea; species Leptomastidea abnormis. Next base: position 705 of record JAPYZE010003030.1, on the reverse strand, counting down.
CCGACATCGCCGGAGAGAGAAAGAGAAAGATCGGGGGTAAACTACCGCAACCTCGGCGACAAAACTAATTTGCAGTTCGCCAACCGCCGAGTCGCTGATGGAATGACTCAACATGTCAACTAAGTAAGTAAATTCAAACGCGCTGTGTGTGCATGTGTGTGTGTGTATGTGTGTGTGTTTGAGATAACAAGGTGACGCGAGGATGCAAACGCAATGCTGGGGATGGGGAGGTGTGGGGATAGGTAAAAAGAGAAGAGGTAAAAGGAGTAGGGAAGGTGGGTAGGGTAGGGGGGGGGGATAGAAAACACGCGAAGGGGCGCAGCCGGCTGTGAGCGCGGCAGAATTTCTATTTGGAAATTTAATTAGCTTATTAAGCAAACTATTGGGCTCTGCGTCTGCGCGAGGGAGTGCAGTGAATTTACGTTGACGGAAAATAAATGGGGATCGCTTATTATGAAACTTCACCTGAAATCCTCGAATGTTTGACGCAAATGTTTTTCACTTGGAAAATATATTTCAAATTTTGTAAAATTGTTCTTTTGAATCTAGGTAGCTTGTGTGTTATGAGGTCAAGTACAGTCTGTTTAATTATATTAATAAATCGTTATTTTAGTTAATAGGTTTTTTATAATGAAAAAAATGAACGCAGCCGCTCTTGTATTTACATTAAGAATAATAAGTTAAAGTTTTTGTCGTAATTTATTT
>JAPYZE010003027.1:0-19952 GCA_030522805.1 Leptomastidea abnormis | reverse complement strand
TATATATAGCTTTTGTTTGTTTGTTTGTTGTTATAGAAGAGTAAAATTTAGGATCTTTTGAATGTGTGATATCTGATCTAATTTTACGCGTGAAATTTTGCAGTATTTATGGAGAGAGAGAAAGAGAAAAAGAGAGAACAAAAATGGGGTATCGATTCGTTTTATAATATGGTATTTGGATAGAATCGATTGGTTTTTCAATTTTAGAATAGTTTGTGTGGTTTTCATGACTGTAATATTGAATGGAGTTTGATATAATTATACGAACAAAACGAATTGAAAGAGAAAGAGAAAAAGATTGAGATATAGGGAGATGTGAAATTTGGTAGGGAATTAGATAAAGTTTTTGAATTTTAGGACAAATTTATATTATATGGCTTATTGTGTTGACTTTTCAATATATTCTTTTGTAAAATATAGTGTTTTGAATTTCAATTACTGATGGAATGAAATGAAGAAACTTGGAGTTTTAGAAATTGAGATTATTTATGAGTTCATATTTTTCTTTTATTTACACAATTTTGCGTTATTCGCAAAGATAATGATTTTAATGAAATTTAATTAACATATTCAAAATTATTTTAGATATCCAGAATTTTTTTTTAATGTTTCATAAGCTAATACACATAAAAAAAAACACGGAAAAAAATGTTAACCAACTTTTTAAGAAATAAATCCCTCACAAGATTATCTGTTCACAGAAAAAAAAACTCCGAAAAGATTACATTTGAAAATCCTCTTTAAACACCTTACCAAATAGTAAAAAAAAAAAAATCTCACTTGCCACAACGCGTAATCCCTCTATATATACACATATACCTTTCTCATCCCCTCTCTTAAAAAAAAAAAAAAAAAATCATAAAACTCACACAGAAGCATACATCTCTCTTTACTCATCACAATAAAGAAAAAAAAAGTCAGTTAAACAAGAAAAAAAAAAAAAAAAAAAAAAAAATTTCCCGTGACATCATCTCCTCAAATGCACCTTGCATTTTATAGGTCAATAGCTCGAAAGATTTCTCTGCAGAATATAAAATCCAAAAAGAAAAAGAGGAAAAAAAGAAGTCACACGGGTTCCCTCTATAATATGCACCTTGCCTTTTTTTCTGACCGTGTGTATGGTAAAGAAGAAGGTCTAAAATTCTATTGTTCAGCAAGTGGGCTCATGGTGGGCGTGTGCATAGTTGAGAAAACGATCCCTTGACCTATGTGTGTGTGTGTGTGTGTTTGCTCTCAATAGAGCCGTTCGCGCCTTTTCCCTTATACCCCTCACCCTGTAAAAGATCGTGAGAAACGTACGAGGAAAATTGAGTATGCGTATGGAGATAGAAAAAGATGGAAAATAAAAAAAAGAGAGTGGACAGTTTCGAATATGGTGCATAAGCGCGATATTTCTTTTTATTGTGATTTTTTTTTTTATTATATTCCGTTTTAGGATAGTTCGGGGAAGCTTGCTGTGAGGATTTTTAAGGTGGCGAAGACTTTATATTTGAATGGGTAGTAAAAGTAGATGCTTGGGAAATTTTGGGTATTTAAAGAATTTTCCAGTTATAGGATTAATTGATCCGTATTTTAATGCAATTGTTACGTTAGACAAATATATCGAGTGTGTGTAAAATTATTTATGATTGATGATCAAATTTGAAGAATTTGTGCTCTTAAGATATTAATTAATTTGCTTAATTATAAGTATGAAACAATGAATATTTAATTAGGGATATTAAAAGTATAGATTTATTTATAAATAAATTAACTAAAAACAAGAAAAAAGGTTATTAATACTTATAATTCACAAAAATTAAAAACTCGATCTTTGGCTAGAACTAATTTATCCATAGAACTTATGAAACAGAAACCCAAACAAAATGAAAAATAATAGAAATCATTTATCTGGTGTGAAAAAGAGTCGAAGTTTATGGTCTACCTGTTGTTCAGACATTATACCACCCATATAGACTCAGTAGCTATACCTATTCCTCTGTTTTCACCTTTTCTTTTGTTCGCGTGAGAGCTACTGTTTTTCCTCAGCCTTTTCTTCTTCTTCTTCTTCTTCTTCTTCGTGCTAAGCAATTTTCTTTCTTTTTCAATCGATTAGTTGATGCTGTCTTTATTATTATATTTAATTAATATACACTGGTCAATAATAGGATTAGAAAATTATTTGAAAGGATGTTAATATAGTTATAGATTTTTTTAGTCTTTTTAAATTGAGTTAATAATTTTTAAAATGTTGTTATCGTAATTACTTTTCGACGATTATTCGATTCATCAAAAACAGCAGAATCATTTGGAACCACCCAAGATGATTATTATCTTTTATTTGAATTTAAGTGGTTAATTATTATGGTATCATCATTTTATTTTTTATTTCACATGTATCTAGATTTGATATATTTTTTGAATGAAAATACGTATGAAAAACAAATGAAATAATTTATAACGATAACAGAATATGAATAAAAAGTTTAATTGAAAATATGATAATAATCTATATATTAAGTAAATGATATATTGTATCTTTTTAATAACACCGAAAGCCGATGTACAAATTAAAATTTTTCATGATAAGAAAAACTGTTTAAAAATTTGAATTATGAATATAAATATTATGCATTAATCGATTATAAAAGAAAAGTGTATTGACTTGAATAAAATATTTTTAAAATGATAAAAAACTTTTATTAAAATTAATTTTTAATTTTACAATAACATTCGTTTATTTTGTTGAGACAGATAATTTATTTCTGACATTATCAATTTTTTTATTATAAAACAACGTCATAAATCGATTTTTTTTATATTAAATAATCTTTAATAAAACACAAAGTATATTTTTAAAGTTGTTAAAGTATTTTTATTAACGTCGTTTCGATTTATGTTGCAATTAATCATTTTTATTACGTGACTGAATATTATGTATATTAAGGAAGTTTCTTATTTCATGTAATTCATTATTTTTTTGCTAAGGAAATTTCTTGTTACAAATTCTAATAGTTTTAAAATTTTAATGATTTTTTTTCAGGACATTTCTTTTTACTCCACGGTCTGGGTGATTTAAATTCAAGGTCAAGATTATGCTTCTCGCATTTTCTTCTTATACGTAATACAAAAATATTTGGATTTTCTTCGGGATTAACGGTTGGAAAAACAACTTCATTATTTTTCGCTGTTGATTCAGTAGATGGATTTTTTGGATCTGGATTTGGATAAACTGATATTGTTTTGCAACCGTCGCCAACTTTTTGGAATGTTATGTCACTTCTACTTCGGTTCTGTTTTTGAAAAGGGAATTATAAAAAAATTTTTGCAAAATGTTTTAAAAATTGAAAAAAAAATTTGGTTTTTTTAAGGAAAGGTAAGATTCGAGTCGTACATAATGTACACTGATACGCTTTAATTAAACATTAATAAGAATATATTATACAATTTTTATTCAGCTGAACAAATATTAATTAAGTGTAAATTTTATGAATCGAGCATTATTGCTTAATAGGTCAATTTTATAATCATGATTTCTTAAAATGTCGTATGTATGTATATAAAAGAGGAAATACCAAAACTTTATCATCACACTAAATGAAAATTTTAGAAATTTAAATAACGACCACTCAAAACATTGAAAATCAAAAGTCATAAAAATCTGACAACACAATACCAAACTTTAGACCATAAATAAATTAAATAACATCATTCACTTACCGGATTCGAGCATGAATCCTCATCTTCAATACAATCGCAAGGTGGTTCCAATTCCGGTTTCGTCTTTTCATTTTGCAGACGCACAATTACTCGGCTATTATTAAAAATCGTCTCAATTTCTTTATAAGGCTGACCCTTGTTTGCAATTTCCGAAACTATGGTAGGCTTAGACTCATCGTCTTCTTCATTTAATGAACCTCCGCAACCACATGAAGCTTGTTTTTTACTGCATTCTAATTGTGTTTTATGTCATTATTAGAATTTATTCATATAAAAATATATCGATTAAGTTTTTTACGCACCTGATGATGATAAACTTGATGAACAAGAATTTAAACCGCTTGAACTGGAGAAGCTTGAATACGAAGAAGCTTGCTGTAGTTGTTGATTACTATTTTTATGTACAGGACAACCGCATTGACGAGCTGATAAAATCATCTTGAAATTTTGACTTTACCGAAATTATTTTAATTTTGTAAAAAATTTGATTTTTTTTCCAAAAGAAAATTTTGATAACCTAAATTTATGAATATTTGTAAATGGTGTTTTGTGTGTAACTTGAGAGATTCCTTTTTTTGAATTACATATAGATATATAAAAGCGCTAAGTTCGTTGACATCACGTCATCGTCAACAGCTGCTAAAATTTTTCAAAAAAATAATTAACCTCATTCTTTATAACCAATCTCACAAAATTTTTCGTTGAAATTATTAAATAATCAATTTTTCTATCATCGTCAAAATTCTAAATTCCAGTTGAAAAAATGGCGCTTTTTATTAAACCAGGTAAATCCATACATCCTTGTCATTTTTTTATACTCATAATAATAACTCCTCCTTCAAAATGAAAAATTAAAATTCTTTAACAATTTTTTCCTTAAAAATGCACATGACAATATTATATACCACCAACATTATTAAAAATAAATAAAACCTAATTCAATCTACCCTTCATCCCTTAATAAAAACACAAAAAAAAGATTCCGAGGACAACTGTTGCTGTCAACCAATGACGGGCCTAAACGTACTTTGCGGTAACGAGAGTCAGCAGCCAGTAAAACCGGAAGATAAATACTTTCACGAGGTTGGAGCTGAAATGGTTGGAAATCAGTTGGTAATTCGTTTGGAAAAAGACAAGTCGCGACGTAATCGAGCTAAAAAAGCACGATGGGAACCACCGTGTGATTGCGAAGTTGTTGAGATCAAGAGACCAACCAGTAAACGTGGACCGCGTATTGTTAATGGAGGCGATAATAATCAGATTCTTTTTAGAATACATTCTAAGGCTCATATGACTAAAAAAGAGGATCCTGTTTATAAACCACAGGCTATTGCTTATAAGGTTTGGTGTTTAGTATTTTTTTTTTTTCGTGTAGAATAAGATGAATCTGATTTAAATCCATTTTTTTTTTTTAATTTACATTGTTTTAGATAAATAGATCTGGTCCTGAAGATGATCACTGTCGTAAAATTACCGTCTATCCACATTTAGGTAAATAATAATTATAAATCATTTATAAATTTAAATATTATTAATGATGCAATAGCTTGCACGATAATATTACTTTTATCAATTTTTTTTTTTCAAAAACGACTCGTGGCATAAGTAATAGTTCAAGCGTATAATCTTAATAATATTACTTTGATCAGGTGGTCCCGTATCGCAAGAAGTATACAGTGATCACGTGAGAGACGCCGATCACGACGTTTACTTATTACGCGTTAAAAAGAAAAATGATGCTCCTGAAAATGGTAAGAAACGAAATCTTGAAGTTGAACTTAGAACACCAAAACCACCTGGTCCATTACCACCATCAGCAATTAATTCTGATACTGAAGATGGTGATAATAATGGGGATAAAAAATCAAAAAAAGAGAAAAATGATGATAAGGAAAATGATCGTAATAAAAGAAAACCTTTAACAGATGCATTATGTACTAAACCAAAGAAAGGAAAATCAAAGAAAAAGAAATAGTAAAATTATAATTATAATTGTTATAATTTGTCTTTTAAAGTTATGATTTTATGATGTCTAAGAAACAAAAAATTAGTAAAACAAAAAAAAAAAAAAAAAAAAAAAAAAAAAAAAAAAAAAAAAAAAAAAAAAAAAAAAAAAAAAAAAAAAAAAAAAAAAAAAAAAAAAAAAAAAAAAACTATGAATATATGAAACGGTTTTTTCATATAAACGAAATATAAATAAAAGAAACTTTACTCTATCAATTATAAAAATTTTGTTTAAAATCAATACAAATATAATAATCCCAAAAATTTTGATCTATACATTAACACACATTTATTTCATTAACAGTTTACTATCAGATCAAATAAATTTTCAAATTGCTTCTCCACTTGTTTCTTAAAAACTAGCATACATACACAAAATAACCCAAAGTCTCATTCACAACTCTCTCTTTCTCTCTTTCTCTCTCTCAACTCACATCTTAGAAAAATCTTTCGTTACGGGTACATCCAGTGGGTGTCCTCATGATCCTTCGAGACCTTTTTTTTTATGAATGAATGAATGAATGAATGAAGGAAAGAGTCCTGTTGCCCGAACGATGACACTGGGATTATCATTATGATCATAGCTCTCTCTCTCTCTCTCTCTCTTGCGCGCGCGCGTGAGCGTTTACTGCTGTTAGCGCTTGACGATTAATGGCTTTTTGTGTTGACTGACAAAAAAAAAGGGACTCCCTCGAGAGAGATAGAAAGAGAGAGAAAGACTAACCCAAGCGGAAGAAAAACTGTTTTATAGAAATAGTCAAATTCTTTTTCTCTCTCTCTTCTTGGTGAATTTGACAATACATTATAAGATATATACCTAACTGAAAACCCGCGACTTCTTGTTGTTGTATATATAGTTAAGAATATATCGAAACTTGCCTACTATTATTCGAATGCTGACTTTGCAAAAAAATGGGTGCTCGCGCGATTCTTGAAAAAAAAAAAAAATGTGACGTGCTTGTTAAGTAGGTACGCAAGGAATTTGTATTTGTGTACACTCTATGCTTTAGGGATCTCTATAATATGCTTTGCATTTCTGAGATGTCTTAGTTAAGTATGGCATTATGTTTTGGGGACAAGTTAAATTTTTTTTTTTAGCATTGTCATTTTAATAGGAAAACAAAGTAATTTTGTATTTTGGATAATAAGTTTTCTTTTTTTTTTTTTTGTAATTTATAAATTTTTGTCGTTTTAAATTATTACGGAAAAAATAATACGTTTGAAAACTTAGATATTTAAAAAATTTTTAATGTTTGGCTAACTAAAACTACATTTGTATGTTCGTGTAAACATAATTAATATTTTAACCTCAATTAAAATGATGTGTATTTAATAATTTTGTTTGTACAATAGGTAAAAAAGGTGACTAATGTGATAAAAGCTTACTATCAATACGAATACTTTGTTAAATTATAAAACTTCCTCTTGCTGGATTCAATATAATGTAAAATATCAATTTTTATGTCATCTTATGTAGCTAATGAACAATTTTTTTCGAGTTACAAAATATGTATTTTTTATAATAATATTGTTGAAAATTTGTTTTTAAAAATGAAAGTTTATACAAAAACTATATCTCATGAAATAAATATCAAAAGCGTTTCATATTAAAACAAAGCGATTTCCAAAAGATTAAACATGTTTCAGTATATTTACATAATATATTTGAATAACATATTTTTAAAAATAATATCTTTATAAAAAAAAATATTTAAAAATAGTTTTGTACATTATCTTCTTTTTCTTTATTTTTAAAACGCTTCGATTGAGTTTAGGAATATCGAAGATTAATAATTTATTTTATACTACTTTATCGGGTATACAGTTTGAAAATAAAAATTTAAGCCGCTTATTTTCTGAGAATTGATAAGTCTTTCAAAGAATTTTGTTATCAAATTAATCCAACTAACTTTAACATATCTTTAACGTAACTTTCTTTTACCTTTGAAAAAAAAAAAATAATTAAATTTTTTCATATCATTCTATCTCGTAGAATTTAAATTACGAACAAATACCACCGCAAAAGACAGTCTATTATTCAATATCTAAGAATTTCAATTTCTTTCAAAGTTACCTTACACACTAAATCTAACCGATTAATGTACATTTCATCTAGTAAAGCCAGCATATCTCGCTCAATAATAAAACTCTCGCGCGATCGACTTTTTTTGTCAAATTTTATGGAACGAAAGAGAAGATAGAGAACGACAAGATGACCATAAGCTTATATGTATATACCTCGCAGGTTGACAATGACTTATGACATGCGAGTGTGTCTCTGGCAGGTCCAAAAGAAAAAGAAGAAGAAATTGCATCTCGCGTGGCTGAGCGAGCTACTTGAATGAAATCGAGTCGCTTAAGTGAATGAAACTCGAGAGGCATGGAAGAAAGGAAATCATGAAAAAATAAAAAATAGGAAAGAAGGCGGAAAAAGAGGAACGCTCGCGTATACATATACACACACAAAAATCGTGGGAGTTTATAAGGAAGGGAGCGCGTGTGGTCGATCGTCTAAGCTTATAAAGGTGTGGGTCCTTTTAACGCGCGTGACACAATACAAGACGCAATAAATTATCGAGGACACTTAAAAAAAAAAGTGAGAAAAGATGATGAAAATGAGACTTAGGTGGATACGAGAATCTTTTGGGTTTTTATAGACTTGCGCGCTTTTTTTTTATACGGGAATGGTTCTATATATAAGAGTTCAATTATTCTACTTGATTCTATACTGACTTGTGGGCTTTGAATGAACTACAGTAGAGATACTCTTTTTTTTTTTGGAGTGGCGATCAATGATGCGTTGCTTATTGTGTTTTTGATTGTACTTATAAGGCTGAGTTTGGAACACACGTAATTGTAACTTGGAAGATAAATTTTATATACAATTGTTAAGAATTTAATATACTTTTTTTATAAAGATTTTAGAAGGAATAATAAAAAAAAAAGGAATAAGAATTAAATAATTAATTATTTTACTTAAATAAAATTTGAAGAAGTGTTTCAACAACAAATATTTTTGCATTAAGCAAAAAATTAAAAAAAAACACTACCTTAAAAATAATATACAACTTATGATCATTTTTTATATTCTTCCACTCGTTTAAAAACTAACGATTTATTAGCGAACAACAATCGCTACCTGCGTAAGCAACTAAAAAGAAAACTTTACTGGAGGTAAAATACAGTATACGTGTGTGTTCTATTCACCAATGAAAAATATCTTTACTCTCTCGCCCCTAGCAATATAAAAACATCTCAAAAAAAGAAGAAAAAAGTTTTCCCTAAAAAGCGAAGTATCTTTCAAAAAGTTTATAAGAAAAGCCCCCTACGCGATCATAGGTTGCGGTTACTGAATAGAACTTATACGACAAGTGAACGCGTTATTATAATACTACTCCTGAGAGGTCCCGATTTATATATCATGGGAGGTAAAAAAAAAACAGTTCTTTTAGTCAAAAAGCTTATATATAATTTATCGTGCGAAACGTGGGATTGATGCGGGGCGTATGTGCAAGGATCAGTCTCTGGGTTACGTTGTACAGTGGGAATGTGTATCTTTAACGTTCGATGAACTGGAAGTTGACTTTTTTTATTCTGAAAAATAAAAAAAAGAGAGTGTAAAAGTTATTGTATGATATCAGAGACTAGGTGATACCTTCTGCAATTAAATTTTATTGTTTATATTTATACAATTTTGAGAAATAATGTGTTTTTTAAATTCAATAGGGATAAAAAATAAATAAAAATTTTTGGCAACAATAAATAAACTAAAAAATTATACATAAAGTAGCTTTAATGTGCTAGTCACATTTTGAAATCGCGTTTGAAAATAGATACTATTCCACACCGACTGATAAAAATTTGAATAAAAGGCTAGAATAAAGGCTGCTATACGTTTTTCAAAAACATTGTGCGACTCCTGTGGTCAGACCAATGAATAGTCCAGAGGACACTGACCAGTGTTACATAATACACTTTTTTTTTTTGAATATTATAGAAGCTTATTGTCACCTTTTTCAATCTATTACAATGGTCATAAAATGTTTGACAGGCGAAGATTTATTGTGCGAACCTCAAACATTTGAGAATATAAAATGTTTTACTAAGCAAATGGGCGGATACATCGATGATGAGAAATTATATTATGACTTTTATTATGTAAACGGATCGCGCGCAGTGCATCGACTTTTGAAACTTTGAATAACATTATTTTGTTTAATGTAATATTTTATATTATGTATATAAATGAAAAAAAAAGTAAATGTTTTGAGATCACTTGAATATTTTAAATTATTAAGATTAATATTTTAGTTTAATAAAAATATATACGTCATATAAAATTGAATGTATTACACATTAATCTTAATCTGCTTTATCAAAAAATTATTGTATAAGACAAAAAGCATGTATTAAATTATCTGAGTATAAGAATGATAACTTATTGACACCATATTATTATGAAAAAATCATAACAATTAAATAACTTAATTTACATTTCATATACAAAAAATGTTCAATTTAAAGCTACTTTACTGATTGAAAATTCGTAAATGTTTTTTTTTATAAAAACGTGCATAACAACTTAAACAGATAATATCACTATTTTCATCTTCATATCAATTTTTGAGCACATTTTCATCAACATAATGACCACAAGTTCTATATAAATTGAAAGTAAATGACACTTGAACTCAGTCTTTAAAAAATTGTTAACATAATCGTTAAAAGTCGAATAAAAGTTTTATACGACAATGAGGCAAATACAATTAGTAGCTATCATAGCTAATATTTTTCAAATTGTATTAATTCTTCAAATTCAAGAAATCTCAGGAAATCAAAATTGTTTTTCCCAAAACTCTAATCAACCTGTTTCTCCGAGTGGATCATATCAGCCTTGCCAATCAGCGTCGCAATCACAAGGATATGGACCTCAAGAACAACAAACTGCATATAATTCTCCAAATATACAAAATCCTTTATATACATCAAAAATTACATACGCGCTTTTACCACAGTATTCAAGTACTTCTAATCAAAACAGATTATTTTTATTTCGTCCATCAGAACTACAAGCATTATTAGATGGAAATCCTTCTATTACGCCATCTAACATTCCAATACTATTAAATGATGTTATTCAAACTGGAACACCATTTACTGGTTTGCGAAATTCCCAAATATCACCAGCTATTTTCGGATCCCAAGGTTCATCTCCTTCGTCGAACTCAATATCAGAAATGCCATCAAATTCACCGACTGCGAATAATTTTGTAGCTCAAAATAGACAATCTCCATTTTTCTCGCCAGCAACACAAGTGTTACCTGTGCCATCAGAGCAACAAAGTATGTTTAACTCACAATCACCAACATTTTCATCACCTTCACAATCGCAATCTGAATTTTCAAATCAACCAGCATTATTTAATAATCAAAATACAAATTTACCGTCAAATCCATCGACATTAGAAATGCCGTTTGACAAACCTACATATCAGAATCCTTTAGTATCTCAAGATACATCTGCTATTGAAACACCAAATAATTCGCAAATGTCACAACTGCCTTCTGAACCAATGTCATCTAATCTTCAAGATATTCCTTCTTTATCAACATCTACAGTGTCATCGATTCCACAAAATCAACAAGCAAATCTTGTTCTTCCAAATACACAGACTTCGACCCTTTTAGTATCACCCCAAACACCACAACAATTTCCAGCACAACCAGGTAAATCTATTGATATTTTAAATAATAATATGATGGTTCTTTAACAATTTTATATTTTTTTATTTATCTCATATTTCAGCATATTTATCTGCACTTGGCTCAATAAGTGCGCCATCATCACCAATATCATCAAAATCTCCCAGAGATTTTTTACAAAATGATATGCCTAATAATGGGAATACGTTATCACCATCTACAGAATCAGCATTACAATCAAAATCTGAAAATTTAGAATCGACAGTTTCGCCTAATAATTTAATTCAAACATCAACATCTTCTTCGCAAACATCAGAATTGTCATCTCATGCACCAGATCCTCTAACTTATCTTTCTTCGCTACTTCCTCAATTTACTGACCTTCCAACCCAGTCTTCAGCAATTGCTAATTTACGCAAGTTAGGGCCGTCTGCTTTATTAAAATTATTTAAGCTGCTTCAGAACTTTGAACAGCCAAGTTTGCCTGATTCTTTAAATACGACTCCTCAAACATCAGCACAAACATCATCAATATCAACAGAGAAACCAACTTCATTTGCTTCTTCAAGTCCTGTTTCAACTTCTTCACCTTCCTCTGTAACATCTACTCCATTGCCACAATCTGCAATACCAACTGTAGAACAAAAAACATTAAATCCACCATCATTAACTAATCAGATAGATACATCTCAACCGATTACAGCAGAATCTGAGCTCTTATCAAAAACATTGAATTATCCAAATCCTGTTGCAAATACTTTACAAGCATTATCATCATCTTCAATACCTGAGACATCAAAGCCATTACAACAATTAGCTTCACAGTTAACTTCACCTGGACTCTCATCATTTGATTCATTAAAATCAGCATTGCCTTCTGAAATTTCGTCTTTACTGCCTGATTCTCCGTTGTCGTTTCCATCGTTATTGAACATGTTAGCTGAGTTTATATTAAAACAACTTAAAGATACACCTTTATTATCAGGATCAGGGCTGATCGGGTTACCTACTTCCCAATCTAATCAAAATACACCTCTATCTTCATCTTCTCCTTCGCTAATGCCTACTATGCCAAATCAGCTACCAGCATTTGATGAGTTAAACAAGCAACTTTCAGGATTGCAGGAACCTTTTAAGGATTTAATACAAAAATCCACGACAGGTTTATCAGGTATGCTCATTTTTATATATTAGTACTATTAATATTATTATAATTAAAAATGTAACTAAGAATAATATCTTTTTAGACATACAAAATTTTATTAGCCCAGTAATCCAAACTTTGTCTAAGTCATTAAAGGACCTAGATATACCTACTTTATTAAATATTATAAATTCATTCAGTCCACCTGGATCAAATAAAATATCTGATTTATTAAACAATACGTTGGTTCAAGCTTTAATAAATCCAGGAAATGAATGTTTGAAAGTATGCTATCACGTATTATTTATTTTATATAAAGCCATATATATTTAATATATATTCTTTTCTTTTTTTAACTTTAAATAGCGTACATTATTTGAGAAAAAACCAGAAACTACAAATCAAACTTTACCAGACGCAATTAAAAGTATTATTTTGGAAGATATTAATTTTGTTCGTGCTAAGGTACACTTTAATAACAGAATTAATAATTTGAATCAATTAACACCTGCAAGCAGCATTCAGAATTTGGTACCATAAAATTATTTTATTGTTTAAAATTCTTAAAAATTAATTATTAATTATAAAATTAAATTGTTTAAGGAATGGGATGAAAGTTTAGCAGATAAAGCTCAATATTGGGCAGTGGTAGGCACAAATTCTCATGATCCTTGTGCAGCTTATGGTAAGAATGTTTTTACATTTTTTAATTTTTAAAATTATGTTTAAATATACAATATAATATTATAGGAGGCTTTGATCAAGTAATAATACAATTGAAAAAGCCTGGATCATTAAATATAGACATTCAAGAAGTTCTCTTTCAAATGAACAATAAAATTGACCCGATGGCTCAGGAAATTCCAAATTCAAAGTAATAATAAAAAATATTTATTGATTAAACTTATTGTTAACCATATCTACAAAATATTCTTTTTTTTTTATTTAGATCTGTCAATGTTTTATCTATTGGAAATTATTCACAAATACTTTCTCCCAATACGAAAAAAGTAGGATGTGGCGCTTACGTAGAGAAAATTCCTGCATACAGTTCATTTGTTTTGGTGTGCAATATTAAACATAATAAAAATACAGTAAACGACCCTACTAAGAATAGTAATTTGGTACCTGCAAAACCAATCGACGGGACAATTCAATCAATTATAAATAATCATGCATTAGATGATAAATCTAAACCGAAGTTGTGCAACGTAATATTTTCTGTAGCAAAACAATTGTTTTACGCGTATTTGGATAATGAATTAGAATATGTAAGAAAATTATGTATGTGTTAAAATAGCTTATAAATAAATTTTTACGTAAATATTTAAAACAATCAAATTTTTTTTTTTCTTTAAACCTCATTTTATTTATTTTATTATGTTTTTTTCAACAAATTTAAAAATTGTTAAAATATAATAATTGCACCATAAATTATTATATATTTTTCTACAAGAAAAGAGTATCGATTAAGAAAAAAAAAATGAGTCAAAATGAATTGTTCCGTGAACAAATATGTGTCATAAAATTTAAAAGGCACGTCATTGTTTATCTTATACGATAGTGGTCAGCGGTGATAAGCCTATACATAAAGACTGTCGTAAAAGCTTAAACCTTATCGTTAGCTTATCCTAGTTTCAAATAAATTGCGAATTGACTAACTCCATTGAGTTTCGAAAAATCATCGAAGCAGGTAGGTGATCCGTTAAGTTGCAGAGAAACTAAGCTATTTTATGGTCATTGAAAAAAATCGTTAAAGATGGTAAGAATTGTAATTTTAACATTGATGCTAATTGTGATTGTCCCTGCAGTTTACATGTTTAAAGTAAGTTATCTTTAAGTTTTCATTTACGAAGATGTTTACAAACGTTATTACTGTATTGACTTTACATGTATAATAATAAGTGGTTCTAATTGCTAGAAAATTAATTTTTGTAATTAATTTAAAAATGTAGAATAAAATTGATTTAAAAAACTAATTTTAACGAATTAAAAACTATATTCTTTCTATTTGTTAAAAGTAGACGATTCATATATTGCAAATAAAAAAATAATTGAGCTTAAGATTAACAACGCAAAATTTTTAAAAATTGCGATATCAGAAGTGTATTATCGTAATTCGACATATTTATTATATTTTTATTTCGGTATTGTTATTGATAAAATATAAATACGAATGTACATAACAAAATTTATGAATACAAATGCAATGTATTATATAGTTTCGAGGATCATCATCACAACACAGTATTATACACTCAGGTCTGAGTCAAGATGAAAAGAAAAGAATTGTTGATTTACACAATGAATTACGTCAAAAAGTTGCACGTGGATTGGAATCTAGAGGAAATCCTGGACCACAGCCTCCTGCAAAAGAAATGCCACTTGTTGTATGTTATAAATTTAAACAAAAATACTATGTTATACCTATAAATTTTGTAAATTATTTTTTTTCTGTTTTGTTATATCAGGAGTGGGATGATGAGCTAGCACTTGTAGCTCAAAATTGGGCTAATCAATGTAATTATGGTCATGATAAAAATCGAGTCGTGAGTGAGTCATATTTTTAATTCAACAATATTATTAAGTATTTTTTATTAAATAATGTAATTAATAATGAAAAATTACTATTTTAAGAACGTTTTCAAGTTGGTCAAAATATTGCTTACCTAGCAACTACAGGAAATGTTCATGAACTAAAAGTTGAAGATATGGTACAATCATGGTACGATGAAGTAAAAGATTTCAATCGTGAAAATGTTTCTTCTTTCAGGTGAGTTTTTATATGAAACGACAAGAATTTGTTTTCATAATACGATTAAATTTTATTAATTTATTTTTTATGTTAAATATTAAATTTTTTTTTCAGTAACAAAGCACCCAGAGGAACGGCTATTGGTCATTATACACAAATAGTTTGGGCAAAGTCTACGAAAATCGGCTGCGGTGCAGTAAAATACAAAGATGGAAATTTTAATAAATTTTATCTTGTTTGTAATTACGGGCCAGCTGGTAATGTGATTGGTCAACCAATCTACAAAATACGTTAATTGACCTAATATATTAATAGTAAAAGTATTTAATTAGTTATGTATTTATATATTCTAGTCTAAAATATAGAAATTCAAATGATGAATTTAACTAAAAATTAAATAATCTTTTTATTTAAGTATATGATCTTTGTTTAAATTATTATTTTCTAATCATTATATTTAGGGGTTTGTTATTTATTCCTTTTTATTGCTAGTCCACAAACGATTAGCATTTCTGGGCAACATAATGTTTATCTTGTTATAATAATCCTAATATAAAAAAAAAGTCTTAAAACAGCTTTACATTGTAACTATATTTTAGAAGTTCAAATGAAATAAAAAGTTATGATACATTTCCGTTACACAACTTTATGTCTACAGTTATCAAAATTATAAATCCATAATACAATTGAAGATGATTTATTCATTTTTTATGTCTGTTTCGCATAAATAATAATAATTAGATGTAAAATTAAAAGTATGATTCTCACCTTTCTTTTAAAATTAATGTTGCTTTGATAAGATAAGAAACGGTGATATAAAGTTTAAGCTGTTATAATATACTGGAATAAGTCGTATGCGAACTTTGTAAAAAGAAAGTTCATTTAGTTTATATAATACGATGAAGAAAATCGTTCTATTTTTCATCTTAGCGACCATTTCTGAGTCGTTAAGTGATGAACAAGGATATTGTAATTTGGAAAGTTGTTGGGGAGAACCTCACACCCTTTGTCCTTATGTAAGTTATTTATTCATACTTTTATTTCTTAAGTACTTAAACTAAGATTTATATATCCAAATGTACAACTAAAAAAAACTTTGTCATATTTCAGTCTCCAAAAAACACGTGTAACTACAATATTTTAAGTCGTGGATTAAATCCAGATGAAAAGCGTAGAGTAGTTAATTTACACAATGAATTGAGACAAGCTGTTGTAAGAGATAGTGTCGTTGGTAATAGTATAGATGCTATACTTCCACGTGCTCAGTATATGAAAATAATGGTAATTTTTTTTCAACTTCATTTCGCTATAATTTTAATTGTACCTAATACAAACTCTTTTGTTAAATTTTTAAATCTTTAAAACATCTTTATGTTAATTATAAATTATTTTCTTAATTTGATAAATTTATATTCATAATTTAGAAATGGGATGACGAACTTGAGAGAAGTGCACAAGCTTGGGCTGATCAATGTACTTTTGGACATGACAAGTGTAAAAATACAAGTAAGCAATGTTTTTTAAATTATCTTAGTCCAACCATTTTCGTATCAAACCACATGTCTGTATCATAATTAGAAAATATTTTTAATTTCAGTAACCGATTATGTCGGTCAAAATGTAGCTATCAATTTTACTTACAAACACGAAGATACTATTGACGTTGAAAGTCAAGTTTTAATGTGGTATAATGAGATATATGATTTTGATCCATCAATTCTTCAAAGACCCTTTAAGTAAGTTATTAATATTGTATGATGTGAACAGATAAATATAATTAATTTATTAATATTAATATAATTAATTAACAATTTATGTAGATTGAGTGACATGTCCAATTCAAAAGGTGTAGTTGGTCATTTAACGCAATTTCTTTGGGCTGATACCGACAAAATCGGTTGTGGTCGACTAAAATACAATTTAGATGCTGAGAAGAAAGCGGTTTATATAGTTTGTAACTATGCACCAGGTGGAAATGTTGAAGATAAGGGCAATGTGATTTATCAAATTCGTAAATCACAACCGTCACGTGGCCAGTCGAAGTATGAACAAGAAAGAAAAGCAGCAGAAGAAAAACAAAAACGAAAGGAACAGCAAAGATTAGCGGAAGAACAAAAACGTGTTAGACAAGAACAGGAGAGACGACAAAAGAAGGAACGAGAAGAACAGGAACGGCTTAGAAAACAAATTGAACGTCAACAAAATCCAGATAAAGCTGAACGCGAAAGACAATCAAAATGGGAACAAAATTTAAAAAAATGGTATGAACAGGAAAGTTTAAGGAAACAAGAACGAAAAGAATTTGAGAAACCAGTAGTTTTATCAGATCATATGAAAGGAGAACAGCGAAGAATACAGGACGGTTTATATTGGCTAGAACAAAATGAAAGAGAATATCAAGAACGTAAAGAAAAAGAAAAACGTGATCGAGAATTGCTTAATAAACAAATTGAATTAGAATATCAAAAATTACAAGAAAAAAATAAACAGCAATTGAGATCTCGATCATCTGTACCGAGTCAAACTTATTCAGGTCAACAACAATACGTACCACAAAATTATTACTCTTACAATGTACAATATTATTAATTTTAACAAATATTTAATTATTATTGCTATATACAGTATTCTTAATAATGAAATTATATCCAATAAAATATTTTTCTATATTTTTTAATGCAAGTACATATATTAATAAAAAATAATCAATTGAAAAAAATTAAATAATAGAGCTATTGAGAAAGATGAAATAAACAAATAAATTTTTTGAAAAACCAGAATTTTATTAATACTGCTCTCAACATATAGATAAGGTTTATGAAATAATAGATCTGTAAAACATATGATTATCAGCTGTAATTCACGTAAGATCTGTATTGGTATAAAGTACCAATGTACAAAATTATTGGAATTTACTAATCAAACATTTCTAATAATAGAAAACACAAGGTCGATATTTGTAAAAATTTATTGTATCGTACAAAACTATTTTAAACTGCTGTAAGCAACTTTACTTTACATATAATATACGTAATAACTTAAACTTAATGCAATGGCACTTGAATTTGTTATTGTAAATAAAAATTAATTAATAAAAGATAATAATGCTCTTATTGACTTCTTATTAACCCTAAATAAAATTTTATTAAATAGTAATTTAAGGCTCTCCTTTTTTTTATTTAACATCTAAATTCCACGTACTTAAACACACATTAGATTCTTACATCAAATTTTATTTCAAATTTCCATTAACAAATAGTAAAGTTCATACATCTACATAGTTCTTTTATACAATCGTTGTGATTAAAACGATTAATTCATACAAAATGCTTTTGTTGCATGTAACAAATGTTTTTTTTTTTATAAATATAAAAATAGAATTAGAAATTTTTTTTAATTTTAAAGAAATTTTTTTTTCTATTCTATATTCATAAATTTTAAACAAATAAAACAAGCTCAAGTACAAAAAATTTTTTTTGTTATAATTTTAAAATTTTTACAAATCTAAAATAACAAAACGAAGATAAATTCTGTATACTCTGTAACAACGTAAACAATTTTTTTTAAACGATGTACACGTTTTATGATGACTAAGAAGACACAAAATATTAATTGTAAATAATTTTCACGACCAAAAGCTCGCCGATTTTTAGTTTAGTCCACGTAGACGTTTGTCGAAGTAACTCGCCACGTCAAAGTTCAAAACAGCTTTAACGATTGATTATTTTTATAATTATTCAAATTTTATTTAATCATTTATGCGATGAAAAAAATTGTTCTATTTTTTATCTTAGCGATCATTTCTGAGTCGCTAAGTGATGATCAGGATTACTGTAATTTAGAAAGTTGTTGGGGAGAACCTCACACCCTTTGCCCATCAGTAAGTTTATTCATTCATAATTTATTTTCTTTGATAAAATAATTAAATAATTAAATTACGATTTATATATCTAAATTTATAATTAACAAAAAAAAAATTTAATAATTTAGACTCCAAAAAAAACTTGCGAAACTTTAAGCAGAGGATTAAATCAAGATGAAAAGGATAGAATTGTTAAATTACACAATAAATTGAGACAAGCAGTTGTTGAAGATAGCATTCCTGGTACTATAGATGCTATCCTTCCACGTGCTCAGTATATGAAAGAATTGGTAATTTTTCCCTTATTTTTTTTACAATTTTAATTAGGATTATAATAAAATATTGAAGTGCTTTATATACATTTTTTTGAAAATTACAAACTTTATTTTTTATAAATTTTTTAATTTCTTAACCACGCTGATGTAATTCATAAATTTTATTTTTAATTTGATAAAATTGTATATTTGATTTAGAAATGGAATGATGAACTTGAGAGAAGTGCACAAGCTTGGGCTGATCAATGTACTTATGGACATGACAAGTGTAAAAATACAAGTAAGTATTTTTTTTTTTTAAAATTATCTGAATTTGACTCAAATGCAAGTATGTATGAAGAATATTTTTTATTTTAGAAAATGAATACGTTGGACAAAATGTAGCTTTGAATCTCACTTACGAACATGAAGATACTAGGGGTGTGCGAGTACTCGAAATTTCGAGTTACTCGGTAAAAAAACTCGACTCGAAAAGTCGAGCCGAGCCGAGCCGAGTACTCGACTTTTCGA